>CABFPE010000961.1:90130-114533 GCA_900660155.1 Hofstenia miamia | reverse complement strand
ATATATATATATATATATATATATTCCTCAAACTCTCCTTGTATTTTAGCTTACTTTGATTATTTTAATGAATTGTAAATTTATGCATAACTATTTAATCGTATAAGAGATTATATTGCTCACAAACATAAATATAAAGAATTAATTGAGCAGTTCTAAATGTCTGCTTACACTTAGTAAATTCATTTGCGTATTTTAAGAATGTGCAGAGCCGAAATTTGGAAATTATCCCCTGCAACTTAAAATCAACCATAGGTTAAATATACTGTAAACCATTGGGTAAAAACACGCGTTTAATGTAAGCTTAACATTTAGTCAGAAATTAAATCCGAGCACATGTTACACTTTGGTTTACTCTAATGTGAACATAAAACGCTATTTTTAAAGGTGTTACTCACGGTTAGATTTTCACTTGTTAATGTATTTAATTTGGATAGCCTTACTAAAGTACAAAATTTATAAACTTCAAAATGGAAGTAATATGTTTTCAGCACATTGTTTATAATCCTATTAGTGTTCTGCGGCAAGGCAATTTTCTTAGAGGTAGCCGGTAGAGCGAACTAAATTTTGTACTTGGAGGGTCATTGTCTGTAAGTCTTTGCACGTAGTTGACCGTTAGCTCTAGAGGGTTTTTACCGTAGTCGGCGATTTTCTTACTACTTGGAGCAATGCAAAAATTCAAACATGCCCATGCTACGAACAATTAAAGAAAATAGTGAAAATAACAAACTTTTAGAAACAACAATACAAAAACAACTCTTGGAAACAAATTGTTCATCATAATGTCAAAAAAATTTTAAACGAACAAATAACAACAAATTTGTTAAGATAGCTGAGCTGAGCCATTACTTTTATCGGTAATAGTGTTTCCTCATCAAATAAACAGGCTTGCACATCTATTTTGTGTGGCCGTTATTGCATGTAAATGTCTAATAATTAAGACAAGTGGGAACGTAGTACGACGTTCCGTAATAATTAAGACTCCTGTACATGCATTAAAAATTAAGCACATCATTAGTACTTTCTGAAATGAGTTTTTTAAGGTATTTTGATGGCAAAAACAAAATCCTTGGCTATGGGCGACAGTTGGACGCTATTGGAGTAATGGTAGCAGCGACCGTGGCCGCAGTACACTAGTCCAAATATGAAGTTTACTGCATTAATTTTGCCATGTATAGTGGCCATATGTACATGATTTTAAATTACATGATTTTATTCATTAAAAGTGTCTGGAAATGACATTAAATGAAATAATTAATTTGAAATATCCTTGGAGAACTACTGTGTCCCAAAAGTTTATGAGGCTGGCCTGGCACACTACCAGGGCAAAACCCAAATGTACTACGTGAAACTACGACCAGCAAAACACTTTTTCTGCAAAACCATAACCACTAGCTCTAAGAGTTATGGAAAGATTTGGACATTTATGGAAAATTATGGAAATTTTTTGAAATAGTTGTGGAAATGGAATTGAAATGCAAGACAATTTAATTTCCATATGCAATCGTTAAAAGATGTTAAATTTTTAAAAACTAGAATATTTAAAGCTAAGGATTAGTGTGCTGTGCACACAACAAATATAAAATTTTACACAATCCAACATGTTGTGTTGTGTTGTACAAAACACCAAACGGCAACCCTGCTGGGTGATAAAAACCGCTTTATATCTGCGAAAATATTTACAGATCATCTAAAAGTTACCTCCATAGAAATTATTTAAATTAAACAAATATACTTTATTGCTTTACTTATTATTACTTTTATTATTGAATTATGGAATTTTAAGTTTTACATAAATCCGTTAAGTTTTTATTTTCCTTTAATACGTTTTAAAGGAAAAACAATTATGGTAGCCATGAGAATCGAATAAATTCAAATACAAAAAAATTATATCCTGCTACTAAAATATTTGTTGTAAAAAAGAATGTTGAAGCTTTTTAGTGGAACTTAAGCCTTTTTTCAGTGGCAATTTTACGAAACATCTACAGGTACATTCCTTTCTATATTTTGAAATATCTTAATGGTAGTTTACCTCCATTTATCTCATATGAGTATCTTAAATTAATACAAACAATTATTATAAAATATAAGTGTAATGTATGACTTTGTTGTGAGTTGTATGACACAACAGTTTTGCAGTTGTGCTATGTTGACTGTTGTGTAAAAAAATTCATACACATTCGCAAGTCTGGCACCTTCACTTAAGAATTACAAGCTAAGAATTACAAGCTATTGAGACCTACTATACGAATAAAGGTGTATGTCATTTACTTTCAGCAAGGCTACCTCAAAATATTGGCCGTTCAATAATTCCTTAAACATTAGTGGCGACTATGCTAACGGCGATTTGAAATATCTGTACTTGATTCAACATGCATTGTGGTTTATTAGTCAGTTAAACTTCAATTTAAACACAAGTGAAGAAAAAATGTCGTCCGCGTATTGACAAGAAGATATCTTGGATATATATATATATATATATATATATATATATATATTATTGGCGTTATTGTACTTTAGGGGACCCAGTTTGAGTGACGTCATAAAATGGGTATTAAACTCAAACCTTGACCCTAACCCCTACCCCAAAACTTAAAAATTCTGCAAAAAATTAATCAACAAGATGAAATGCAATATAATTGCATTGGTTGGAGAGTAGGGTTACGGTTAAGGTTAGAGTTTAATACCCATTTTATGACGTCACTCAAACTGGGTCCCCTAAAGTACAATAACGCCTTATTATTATAGTGATTATTAGAAATTACCTTTGAGATCCTGACAAATTACATTTTTCCANTTGCACTTAATTAAGAGAAAAATAAAATTTTTATAATAATATCATGTTTTATTATAAGTTCTTTAATAGAAAATCGGCGTAATTTCATATCTTACAACATTTCGTTATTATCTTAGAACACACATCTGTAAAGCATGTTTAAAGAAATTGACTTTTGAAATGCGTTTTAATGCGAATGTACTATGGATTACTCAATATGAATGTACTTTAAATGACTTACACACTCATTTGCACGGGAATGGAAATGGACTAGAAGCTAAGCAGATTGTGTTTATTGACTACTAAAAGTTGCGTCGATTTTATTCTATTGAGGGATGGTACACCATTTCGATATTTGAGAAATTTGCGAGAGTCTGTTACCCATATTGCTGAGTGTAATAATGTCTCGTCCGCGTATTGACAAGAAGATATCTTCATATATATATATATATATATAATTATTATTAAAGTGATTATTAGAAATTACCTTTGAGATCCTGACAAATTACATTTTTCCATGAAATCAGGTGGTCGAATCAATATTCCAGAATTTATCATTTCATCGTAATTCTTTTTCTCGTTAGAGTACTGTAATTTGTCGTAAAAGCCCAACTGCTCAAACTCCAATTTTGAAAAGTATGGCTGAATGTCAGGAAAAGCATCGTTGTTTGCCATTGCCAAAGAGAATAACAGACTACTAATTATAATAAAACTACATGCACGCTAAGCAGTCACTTTCTCGTGACTAAGCGTATGAAAAAACTTACCAAATTATTACTTTACTTCTTTGTATATCCCTCTAGTGGTAAAAGAGGAAATTGTTTGATAGTCTAAATAAGTATTTGTTGTTTACTTTTCATTTCACCTGTTGCTTGAGAGCAAAATATGATTCATATTGAGTGCAAAAATTAAATTATCATGTATCGTCTGGGGTGTGGCCCGTACGAGCACTGACACTAAATTACGGGCATCGGGCAACGGGCACCTTCGTTTACAAAAAATGTGCTTAAAATGAATTAAATCACTAGTTAAAAATCTTGACAAAACTCATTGTAAAAATCCTGCTCGTCTTGCTTTAGTTTAAATTTTAACAGTGGTTGTATCTAATAATGTATTAATAATCTATCTACAATATCGTCACTCAAACTAGCCCTCATGGGCGAGTGTATGAGTTTATGTGCACTGAAACACCTTTCAACTGCAACTTCACTGTTGTTTAAATTAAATAAAAAAATACTGTGAACATAATGATTCAAATGTCAACGGACATTTATTTTTATCTTACGGGCCCAAAACGGCTTATAGGCGCACGGGCATGCTTACGGCTACGAGCACGGGCCACACCCTAGTGTTATATAATTGCATTATCATTTGGGAATTATTTGGCCAATAAAATGAAAGACGTAATTGACTGCGAAATCCCCATGGCAATATTCTTTTAAAACGAACATGAAAGAGCGCGCAACATTTGTTAAAATAAAGAAAATGTATCACTGCAAACATTCAAGGAGTTAGAAGAGCATCTCTCGTCATACAATACGAAAGAATCACTTCACTAGAAAGATGCAATAAACAGTATGAAACAATAAAAATTATTTTTGGAAGATTAATTAGTAATTTTTTTACTATTTAAAATGTGAATGCAATGTACTAATGACGATTATATTTTGTATTTTATTTAAAATATTTTTCAAAATCATTCACGGTTTAGATGAACGATGTGAAATATTATTCAATTAGTTTTTTGGAGGAGTAATTAGTCATTTGTTTACTATTTAAAATGTGAATGCAATGTACTAAGGACGATTATATTTTGTATTTTATTTGAAATATTTTTCAAAATCATTCACGTTTTAGATGAACGATGTAAAATATTATTCAATTAGTTTTTTGGAGGATTAATTAGTCATTTGTTTACTATTTAAAATGTGAATGCAATGTACTAAGGACGATTATATTTTGTATTTTATTTAAAATATTTTTCAAAATCATTCAAGGTTTAAATGAACTGTATGAAATAAAATTTAATTATTTTTTGGAAGATAAATTAGTTCCCCATACCTTCCCCACTTCTCGCCGACATACACCCCATAATTTAATGCCCATAAAAAGTCCACATAATGCCCAACATGAGTAGCCCACTCTTAGCTCATCTTTTCCCTACTTCTCGCCTACATTCTCCCGACCATTATCCCATATTGCAATTCCCATGTACCCATGTAAACCCCATATAATGTCCAACATGGCCGGACAAGATTGACCCATTCCTTCCACACTTCTCGCCTATATACACCCCATCACTTAGTGCCCATCCAATACCAACATGTCCAGCACTGGGAATCAAGAATATCTTGTTAGCTGCATGAAGTAAAAGCCATTGACAAACAGGCAACTTGCACCTTTGAATAAATATTGAAAATCCAATAACCCTATATATGTTTATATATATATATATATATATATATATATATGTATATATATAAANTTTAGATGAACGATGTAAAATATTATTCAATTAGTTTTTTGGAGGATTAATTACTTATTTGTTTACTATTTAAAATGTGAATGCAATATATTAATGACGATTATATTTTGTATTTTATTTAAAATATTTTTCAAAATCATTCAAGGTTTAAATGAACTGTATGAAATAAAATTTAATTATTTTTTGGAAGATAAATTAGTTCCCCATACCTTCCCCACTTCTCGCCGACATACACCCCATAATTTAATGCCCATAAAAAGTCCACATAATGCCCAACATGAGTAGCCCACTCTTAGCTCATCTTTTCCCTACTTCTCGCCTACATTCTCCCGACCATTATCCCATATTGCAATTCCCATGTACCCATGTAAACCCCATATAATGTCCAACATGGCCGGACAAGATTGACCCATTCCTTCCACACTTCTCGCCTATATACACCCCATCACTTAGTGCCCATCCAATACCAACATGTCCAGCACTGGGAATCAAGAATATCTTGTTAGCTGCATGAAGTAAAAGCCATTGACAAACAGGCAACTTGCACCTTTGAATAAATATTGAAAATCCAATAACCCTATATATGTTTATATATATATATATATATATATATATGTATATATATAAATTGTATTTACTCCATGGATAATTACAACTTTAAGAATTGTCCAGTTAAAGAAATGCATAAATGCATCAACTGCAAAAATTCAAATATGTTTAAGTAATCATATAATAACCATAACGCATTTAGCAAAGTGTTTCCTATTTATAAAAATCAAATGCAGTTCACTATTTGAAGACCTAATCAAAAAATTTTAATAAAATTGCATTCGAAAATATTATACTCTGCAACAAAATAAATGAAAAAATTGTAACTAAGCAAAATAAATTAAAATTAGTAAATACCAACTTCCAGAGTATTATGAATAAAGTTGATAAATTTTACGATCTAATTCAGAATTTTGATGACAATACAATCATTGGCGTGACGGAAACTTGATTAAGATCTAAAAGTGTAAATGACAAATTTGATCTTTCGAAGAGACAGAAAAAAACCTTTAACACATAAAACCAGAGGAGTTAGTGTTTTTCTAAATATACCTTGCAAATTCAAACCAATAATCAAGGATGGTATTTCTGAAAATGATTCTGAATTTGATAGCTTATGGGTTCAATTTAATATACACGGAGGCTTTTTATTTAATCAACTTAAGTTATTGTAGTAAGAAACAATCAAATTACAAAGATTTAAAAACACAATGTATAGGATGACAACCAAGCGTCCAAGATATGGATATCTCAATAAAAAAAGAATGAATTAGGGAAACGTATAAGGCCTAACCAAATTTTTGTCAAAATAGAACGAAAGTCAACTATAATCATTATAAAACATTAATAAAATGCAATGTGGATCTACAAGCATTTTTACAAAAGCTTTTAACGAAAAAAATCTGTTAAACAAAAATGGTTATTTATTTTGAATTTTGCAATTTTAAAGAAGAAAATGAAATTCCTTATATAGTAAATGATAATGTTGAATGTATTACAAATGACAAAGAAATCAGTAATATTTTAAATAAAAGATTTGTAAAACTAGGAATGAATGACAACCTAAATACAAAGTTTAAACATTTCTATCATAAACATCGCAATATTAGAAAAAATGTTGATCCCTATAAACCAAGATTTATTACTTTAGTAGAATTTTACAAACAAGCAAAGAAAATTAGTTGGAACAAAGCAAAAGGTCATTTTGAACTTCTTCCCTGGTGGTTGAAAGTTGCCATATGTATTTTATAGAGACCTCTATGTGACTTATTTAATCAATTATTGGCAGAATCAACTTATCTTGATTATTTAAAAATTACTAGTTACACCAATATATAGGAAAGGAAGAAAACATCTTGCGGAAAATTGCTGACCAATTTCAGTATTAACAGTAATTAATAAAATATTTGATAAACAATTATTCAACCAAATTAACCTATATGTGAAACAAAATGAATTAATATCAAAACATCCGTTTGGATTTCAAAAAGATACCTCTAGAAATGATGCTTTACTTTATGTAGCTGAAGACTGGAGATCAAAATTAGATAAGAATGAAAAATATATATATATATCATTATTAGATATTTCAAAGGCATTTAATTCAATAAACCATTCTATTTTATTGGAAAACTTAAAGCAAATTTAAAATTTTAATAATTCATTAATTTAATTATTAAATAGTTATTTAGGTAATAGATACTAGTATGTGAAAGTCAAAGAACAAATATCAAATTTATTATAATAAACCATGGATTACCGCAAGGATTAGTTCTGGGTTCATTGCTATTTAAGTTATATGTAAAGGATATCAATCAGCACATTAATAATAATCTTGTACAATTTGCAGATGATACTCTTATTTATTGTACTGCTATTTTAACTTTACAAGAAAATGTCGAAAAAATGCAATCATTGTTTAGTAATAATTTTTAAGAAAAAATTATATTAATGCTAATTAAAAATACAAGAAATGAGTAATATTAGAATTATCAGAAGGCTTAAATATGTAATTCTGGCGACATGGCTTAGTGGTAAAGCACCTGTCAATTAAACAGCACAAGGTGGCTCCCATCCGATGCCTATTTCTTTATTCTAGAATAATATATTTCATATAGCAGAACTAATTTTTCTTACCATAGATTTCTAATAACACACTACGTAAATAAAAGATTTTTGCTTGTTTTAAAGTACTTAAACTTTTCAATAATATACTATTGAATTCATTCATTTGAAAACCAAATAATTCTTCATGATAATTTTTTTATCTAATGGTCATTTATTTTTTCCTTTAAAAGTTTCAGTTTGAAAAAATTGAAATTAATTTATATAAATCAATAGACAATTTTAAGTTTCATTACATTGATCAGAAGAGTAAATTTTAAAATTGTAGTGCGTGGTTTAGAGCTAAAATGCCTTTCTAGTAAACAGGATATCGTTGGTTCGATTCCGGAATAATAATTTCCAATATCTGAACTAATTTTTCACAAATTAGATTTTTAATAACCCATTTACTACATAATTTAAATATAACTTTTCATTTATTTCAAAGTCCTTAAAGATTGTTATATTAAACATTTGATTTCATGAAATTGGAATTAATAATTTTTCATTGTGATTTTTTCAAACAGGTTGCTATATATTAATTTCTTTACAATTATCAGAATTTTAATACAACATTAAACTAAAAAAGATATATTTCTATTAACTTCAACATCGTCACTTAACAAAAATCCCCTCTAAGTATGCACTATTTTATTAAAAGATAATATACAATAAAAATGTTAATTATATGTAATTCATGCTCTTTGAAACTAAGACTTAGTTGCATTGATCTTATGAATATACTTTCAATTATTTTGTAATTTTGGGAACGGCGGATCTTAAAATTTTGATGTCATTTAATTCACATTTTCTTAGATTCTCCGGTATTGTTGACTTAGTTTCGTGAAATTCGAGTAGGTTTCATTTTTTTGTTTGCACGGTATTAAAAGTTTTCAAAAATATTGTTTTGTCATTTCAAATGACTATTTCTGCAGATGAAACCAGAAATTGACATGGATAGAAACTTTAGCTCAACTCCTGCTCAGTCTAGCCTGATTCCTGCGCATAGCATTTACATCATTACTAATTCAGGCCATTGTGTGCCCATGTTTAGGATCTTTATCAAAGTATTTGTTTAATTTTTCGATTTGCTATTCAAAATTTGGATATATCAGGAAGCTAATGTGATTGGATTATCCATTTGTTCTTGCAGTAAAACCGCTTCTAGAGGACGATGACCCCTTCTGATGAGATATTTAGCAGAGGGGCTTCTCCTTTTGCAAATACAATATATAACAGTGCTCTATTTGTCCTGGCGATTGTTTAGATATTTTTTTAATATTTCAGACTAACCTTACCAATGTATAAATGGTCCTATAAAGGAATAATTTGCATTCATTTGCATATTAGAGTCCTGTAGGACAAGTTGGTAGTGGGAATGGCACTGGTATTGCATAACTGGGAATGCAATAAAAAATAACAACTTTCAATGAAGTTTTTCTAAATTTAGGAAATTGCAAGGGCATGAATGTACCTTTTTGTCTTAGTAAAACTAAATCAACTCCACCCTCTTTCTCCTTTCGTTTTACAAGTAAATATGAAATCATAAAATCGATATATTGATTAAAAAACAAATCCAGCGTATCGTCTTAATACCAACTTGGCTTCTAAAACTCACAACCGACATTACAGCTGAACCAATGTTACATCTTAAATGCCTGTATGAGACATTCCTTTTTTCCAGACGAATTAAAATTGGTAAATATGACGCCAGTATTTAGAAAAGACGATCCTGAAAATTGCTTAAATTATAGACCCATTTCAATTACCTCTCTAATCAGCAAAGTATTTAAACGAATTCTTCTTAATCAAATTAATGAGCATTTTTACAAACATGATCTTTGCTCCAAAACCCAACACAGTTTTCGTAAAGGTAATTCTACCAGCGCCGCTTTAGTACAAGATATTGAAAAATGGAGCAGTAGCTTGCTTAGACCTTTCGAAAGCATTCGATTCGATTGATCATAGCAAACTACTATAAAAAGTTAAATTTTTAGGATTTTCTAGTTACTTGTATAATCGTATGCAACGACTAAATCTTAATGAATCTTTTTCAGATTGGGTTTATACTAAAAATGAGGTCCACAGAGAACAATTTTGGGTCCCTTACAATTTAATTTAACGATTTGTCCGATTAAACAATATTATTTAATTCTAATAAATCTCCCGAAATAGTCATTTAAACTCTCGGAAAAAATTGTACTTCTCTCACTAAATGTTTTGCTTCCTTAAGTCTAAGAGTGAATCCTTTAAAAACTCAATTCTGCATAGTTAAATCAAATTCTGCATCTACTGATACCTCACAACATTAACATAATTTTAATGGCATTCATATAAAGCAAGTTGAGTCCTTTAAATACCTTGGAATTATTTTCGATTCTCATCTAAATTGAAAAGCAACTAAATCATATTATTAGAAAAATGGCCATATCAATTAAAACAAAGAACTTAATCTCTCAAAAACTTCCAACTAAAGCAAAAATTCAATTAATTCATACTCTAGTATTAAGTCATTCCAACTATAGGAATATACCCTACATAGATATAAACAAAAAATTCTTCCGAAAATTTCAGGTACAGCTAAATTAGGCTATCAAAGTAGCAGTTAATAATTATAGTTTTAATGTGTATAATGAATACAGAAAAATCTCACTTATTTCTACATCCACAATGCTATATCTATATAAATGTCCTAAAGACATTCTTAAAATAATTAATAGTACTTTCCCATACAACAAAAATGAATTTCTTTCCGAAAAAAACAAAACAAAAGAACACATTTAATTGAACCAATTAGGTATAAAGAAGTGAATAATGAAAAACTTTTTCCAAATACAGCTATAAATATATGGAATGAGCTAACAAAGTACATTAAATAAATACTTTAAAAAACTAGGATTGATATTAAAAAATTGTTTTGCACCTTTAATATAAAAGGACTGAAATGGCGAGGTTATAAATTTTACAATTAATAGAAACTAACATAATCTAAGTTATTTATCATTTTTATTTGTAAATATTCCTTGTTTTATTTTATTTTATTTTGTTTGTATTTCTTTTCTTGACGCTTTCAGAATTGTTATCAATATTTTAATTGTTCAAACAATTTCTGAATATAGATATTTCTTCCAGGGTGGGAAATGTTTTAAAACATTGCCATAAAAAACTGTTTTAAAACACGCGAATAAAACATTGTTTTAAAACAATTTTCTTATTTCATTTCTATAAGCATGAAGATTCAGGTTGACTTGGTGCATTTGTGTTTTCAGATTTAAATGGGTCGTAAAAGTCATGACATATGGACTTTTGACAAGAAGATCGGAGAATCCTATATGGGTGTCCAGCCAGGCACTTGGTGGGTTCGGGTAAAAAAACAGGGATTCAATGGCAAACTGATTGAAGTCGTCAGGAGGACTGGAGAGACGATTTTCAACTTTGGGAATGAACTATGGAAAACTGCGTTCGAATTTGGGGGTGCAAAAAGCAGGTCGGATTGCTTTTCTGTAACGGCAGCTAAATAATGAGTGTTTGCTTACACTGTGTATCGTCAACATTTTAAATATTGTTTTTGAAATGTTTTTCTTGTTGAATAAAGCCAGTTTCACAATTAAACGAGAAGGAAAATAAAAAACGTAAAAAACAAAAAAACAGTGTATTTTTTGAATAACACATGTTTCATGTTTATTTGTTTTATTTCATAAAAAAAAGTTTTAAACCCCCACCCTGATTTCTTCTTCCTAACAAGAGGGTTACGATATATCAATACTGTGCTGGAATAAAGTTGATTTAATTTTTTCTGGACTAGGTCGCAAGGGGAAACTGAGCATGGGAACGGACCAGTACGTCATTAGACATTGAATATGAATTTGAATAAGTGTCCATTTTTGCTTTTCTATTGATTCTTGTTTCTGCATGCTTTCCATTTTAATATTCAAGGCCAACTTTTAATTTAAATACTGTAATTGTGTTGATGAATAAATATACTCTAAGAATTGCAATAAGTGTATATTTTTCACCTTTTCATCATCAAACAATAGATAAATTCTACTATAGTTAATCATCGTTAATCAAAAATTGAAATTAATTTATATGAATCAATAGATGATAAATTTGACACTAATTTGAATGTCTGATTTACTAATTTTTAGTTGAAATATATTTTTATTGTGTTAATACTGAAAATAGCAGAAATTGTTTACCTAGAATATTTAACAAAAAGTAGAAAAAACTAAATAATTTAAAATTTTATCACCTGATTAAATCATGTACTTTGACTAAACACTAATTTTGTTGAGCACCAAAATCTGGAATGTGTTTACTTCTAGCTTTTCCATCTAAACTACACAGCTTAATTTGTTCGATTAAACCGGCGTAAATGCGAAGCATCGTCTACACTTCTAGAATTAAATCGTTTAAAACAAGCACTTAGAGATAGCGTTGAAGATAACCTTTGGTCTCCAAATGATTAATTTTTACTATCAAATAATTTAAATATACTTATTTAAAAAATGCAATGCAGTAAATTTTATTACAAATTTACAATCAGCTATCCTAATGAGTTTGGAATATTACGTTTATGGATGAAAAATTGAATATGGGTGTGACACACTGGCCGCATTTGAACCAGAACAGTGGATGAATACATTGAATGCTATGTTAGATGTTTATATATTTTAATCATAATCAAACTAAATGAAAAATTAAAATTAAAAGTGAATTAAATATGATCAACAGTAAATAGTAAATTAAATTAGAGCGAGAAACTTACACCAAATCTAACACTAGACGAAGAATCAAAAGTAATTATTGTGGACTCTATTTACAAAAGCTTGATAATTTGCAATAATTAATCTAAATGATCTGTAACGTGTAATTCAAACTGTTCCACGGGAAAATTTTCAGGAAATTGTTTGGAACATATGGGACACTTCGGACCATAATGGGAGCTCATGTGATCATCGAAATCTCTCGGGGTGCATTCGGCAGCAAATGTAGCATTGCACACATGACATGCCCTCATAGAGTCTACACTTGAATTATCATAACTAGGTGCTGGTGTTCGTAATTGCGCCAATACATCTTTCATCCTTTGCAAACAAAGAATTTTAGAGTCAAACGCTTTAATATCACTCGTGGATATTGTGACTAAATCACGATTCTCCAATTCTATAATTTGACATTGGTTATTGTCAATAACACGGGTTACAATTCCAACGCTATTGTTATGTTTGAAAACGCAGTAATCGTCAATTTGCCATTGGTATTTATGATCACATATTTTTCTAAGCATATTAGCACTTAACTTAAGTTCATTAATTAATAACTTGTCCTTTTGCGATGAATCTTCTTGATCTGCGATAAGTGCTTTGTACTTGTGAATTTGAACAAGGAAGTCATCATTTTTTTTATGAACTTCAATTAATTGTTCTCTTAGTGCATTCACCTCCCTTTCATTGCTATTGTTGGTTGAGGAATTAATTGTAGAAGCATCTAAGTCCGAAGAGATTTTTACCATCTTATTATAGATGCTATCTTCACAGCCATCTGACATGCTGGTTACAGGATTTGCATGCTGCAATTTCAAACTTTGCAATTCCCTTTGCAAGACTAGACATTCTTGTGCTTTCTCTGTATAAGTTTGCTTTGCAAGATGCAATCTCATTTTTAAATCTTCAATTGTTGCTTCATCTTTCGTTTTCTTTGGTTCAGTGTTGCTTGTCTCACACTTCAATTGAGAATGCTCCAACTTCAAGGAATCATACTTTGTCTTTAAATGATTATGAGCAGTTTTCAAGGCGAATGAGCTTCCTGTCATATTGGTATTATCCCGCTTAAGCTTCTTGTTTTCAGCTTCCAGTAATGAGATCTTCGATGTCAATAGTTCGTTTTGTTGACAAAACGACAATTTCTCTTGATCAAAATACCCGCTTTTCTCATCGAGTACTTCTTTCAAATTATTCAACTCATTTATTAGCTCCGCCTTTTCATTCTTTAATTTGTTGAAATCAGCATTGAATTCAATTTCTTTTTTTAGAATCAAATTGTTGGAATTTTCCAATTGATGATTCAGTTCTGAAATTTTATGAGTAAAATCATTCATCAGTCGTTCACTGATGGACTCTTCCATGTCAAACTTTTCACGGGACAAACAAAGATTCTTGTTCTCCAAAACTTCAACAGATTCAGAAAGTTCTTCGATTTTTTTTCGTAAATGTGGTATCAAATCTTCATTGTCGCCAAGTTTTTTGCGCAATTCACATGTTTCTTTTTGGTACAATGACAGCTCTTCTTGTAACCTCATTTGTTCAGAATTAAACGATTGTTGCTTAAGTACGAATTCGTTCTTTAAATCTTCGAGTTTAGATTCAGAAATTCTTAATTTATCATTTAAGTATTCTGAAGTTAATTCCTCATTATGCAACGTATCTTCTAGTTTTTTAATTTTCTCATTGTCTTTTTCAAGTTTAGATTCTAATCTTGCTATGTTGTTGACTAGAGGATTGCTAGCGAAACTTAGGCTGTCCAATGACTTAAATTGAAAGGGAAGTGATGCGCCACGGACTTCTGAATTGGCGGTAACATAACAAAACTGAAAAAAATCTTCCCCTGTTTGCTTCTGTGATGGTAAATACTTAGAATAAAACACTACAGTTTGAGTGAAAGAACTTCCTGGAACGTAGTCTTGCGGTAGAGGCGCCCACATATAAGTAATGTAATCACGCGCACTAGTCCATCCAACTTTATACAAACCCAAATAATCGTTGGGGTGTATAGTTAAATGCTCTGTTATTCTATACTGACACTGTATATTTTGCCCAATTTCATAAATATCCTGAATTTCTGTAAACACTACTTGAGAGTATACTGATCCTGTCACAGATTCACAGTCTAATTCATTTATGTGAACAATATCAATTGATTCGCAGTCACTGTCGACTGTAGTCATTCTAAATGTTATCAAATTGTAATAGTGCTATGCAAATGAACATTTATAAGATAGAATACATCATATTGCGCAATTCGTATGACGTGCAATGTAATAATATAACAAGGAACTGTTGCTAGAGGGATACTCGAAGCGAGTTTTCCATGGAGTGAGAAAGAAAGGAAAGGCCAATTCTAATTCCACCGATGCTAAGTAATGAATGGAAAATTTTTCAAGAGTACAAAATAAAATGCATACATTGGAATTTTACCTTCAGAGACGACTTTTTGATTAAAATTTAAAAATAATAATAATTATATACTGTACTCTGTACAGAATTTACATTAAGTACTGGCCATCTGCTCTATATGTTTTCGTAAGAAGGTAAGAATGTAGTTTTACCTATTAAAATAAACGCAGCGTAAGCTTCTGTGGAAGTTGCTAACAATTTAGAGCAAAAATATAAATTTTCACTGAATATTAATACGACACAATAAAAACTAACCGCCCCTAATAAATTAGCTTAGGTTGTGATTAAAAAGGGTTCAATAAATATATAAAAGTTAATAATATATACATACATGTATAGCTCAAGTCAAAAAAAGTGGCCACTTTTCAAAATTTGCCTATCATTATTTAAAGTTACTAGATGGCACTGGTACAATTAATAGTTCAAAATATTTCCAAATACTCGAGGAATTTATACCATACGCAACGCAACCTGCTTATATCCCGATTCATAGATCTTAGAACAAGATGGAGGAAACCCTCATACCTCAAAATCGACAAAAGAATTTTTTACCAATTATAATATTCAAGTTATGCAATGGCCACCGAATTCGCCAGATCTAGTACCCATAGAGAACGTGTGGCAAAATTCTGAAGTATTTTGTTGAGACAAAAAATCCCACAAATCTGAAAAAATTAAAGAATTACATCTTTGAATCGCAACACCAAATAACTCAAGAAGTTAGAGTTCCTTTAATGGATTCAGTTTCAAGATGTTTATCTGCCTGTCACGATTTGCATGGCAAACTTGTCAAATAACTTTGTCACCAGGTTACAAGCTGAGACAATTATATTTTCAAATACATTTTATAAGCCTCTATTTGCCTTTGGTTTGTTATCAAAAATGTGTTTATAATGTGGCCACTTTTTTTTACTTGCGCTATATAAGCAGGATAACAAATGTATTTCAGATCAATTATATTCACTTGTAATTTGGACATTGATTAAACCATCTTTAGAACAATAGGGATCAATGCAGTCAAACTAATATATTAAATATATATTCATGAAACAATTGAAGAAATGTATCAACGCAGATCAACTTACCATTTTGGAAAACATAACAAACACAATTTCACAATCGGAAAGGGTTTAATGAGGATGGCATTTTCTCAGTTATTGCTCCAAGTTAACGGTTCGTGTCTGAATAAAAAATTATATAAATNATATATATATATATATATATATATATTTCAGAAAAAAATTCACTACAAAAATAGCACTTACTGAGTATAAAATTCAATTATAAAAATTGACCTTACAGAAGCATGTTGGAGAACTATATTAACTGCAGCATTGTTCCGTATACGACATGTCTTCATATACCTCATTTTGGATATTTTTACAGTTAAACTTATTATCCGAATGAAATTTCAAAAATCTCAAAATGGCCCATAGTAAGGTTTCGTGATATTCACGTTTTTAAGTTTCTATTGTAAAGTACTATGTAAAAAAACTAGAAAGATACTTGATGTTTGCTTGAAGAAAAAGCAGTACAAATAACAGAACGGAGAGAACAGATAGTAAGTTTATTGTATGTAACTGCGTATTTACAAAAACAATACTTTGTTTACATTAGTTCGTTAAGGCGTTACGGTTATTCAAATTTCATACACTGATGGGGGATTTATTAACCTTAAACACACTAGGGATTTTTGAAAAATGTTCAAGATCCTATAAAAAAATTTTAAACGCTTGATAGAGGAGAGAAGAGAGTCTTTAAATCAGTGCACTGGCTCTGTCCCATCGACATCTGACTGCACAAGGCACGCCTCAATGGGTTTGGAATATCTTTGCATATATCAAGAAACAGTCAAAGTTCCATGGGCTGAAAACATTTTAAATACATGAACACTAGGTATGAAAAGTATTTAAATCTTTTTCAAAAATTGAAAATTTTCCAAGAAAACTTGTTAATCTTTTACACAACCTCTGCCACAGCAATATAATAGAATTTTTCAACATTGCATTAAAGTATGTTCCCCAATACAAATTTGGCAATAGGCTTTCAGAAAATTCTTTGTAAATGTGGAAAAACCGTTTATCATTCAAAAAGGACCCCAGACTGTTTAAGGTTAACTAAATTAGCTACAACCTATGTTTGCATGCATTATACATGTACTTATAAGAAATATATCATACATATATATATATATATATATATATATATATATATATATATATATATATATATATATAAGAATTTTGATGCATTCATCGTCTCCTCATTAACATCAAAAATTGCAAAATCTCAGAATAATTTTAAAGAACTAAGGTTAGACATAACCCTTTTTTCAAAAATCAAAAGAATACATATTTTAACATTAAGATATATAAGAATGTTCATTAGAGTGAATAATACATTTTCACTAAAAATGTGCACAATAGCTATTTAGCCTAATTTTCTGAAGCTCAAAATGGGGCATGCCATACTTGAAAGCAAATTTCAAAATTAATCCGATTCATTGCAATCTGACATTTATGCACAGTAATTTGCATAACAAGTTTAATGCTTTGAGCGTACCAATTTGAGAAGACAGACAAGAAAAAAAGCTACGAGCCTTTGAAGTTTTTGGTGATAATTATTACTAAAAACGGCTTATGTTTGAAGTTCCAAAGGCCATAACATTGTTTGTAATAATGCTTAATACATTAAAAAGAATTCTAGAAAATCAAATTTTCAACAGTTAAGCCAATAATTCACACATAAAAATCACCGGGTATAAATTATTCGTAAACAGAATCAATATCACGGAATTTCTTCAAGTTTTTGGCTTTCTCCGAGTACTTCATTTTCTCACCAGTAGGTCGGGTCTGGTCACCAACTAGCTAGCAATTAAACTTCTGGGGGAACTACATTAATTGAAATTGAATGAATATATTTTAGTTCAAATGATTTAAAGCAGTCATAATTCAGCATTAATTTTTAAGTGTTTTCAAATTTAATGAAACTATGCCATTTATGACATTTCAGCCACAAATATTAACGGATTTTTCAAAAAACAAAAATATTACTTTTTTTGACTTTATAACTTCTTATTTAACTGCACCCCAGGTTCTGAAAACCATCTAATTTGCAAAAAAAGACCAACAGTGTAAAATATGACATTAATGACTTTTGGTTGCTCTAGTAATTAGTTAATGCATTGCCAAATTATATTGTATATGAAGAACTAATGAATCACAAAAGTGCCCTGATATCAAAAATCATGAAAAAATGGGTTATGTCTAACCTTAATCATCTTTCCTATTGAAAACCACCTGTATTCTCAAACTAGTAAATATTTGGGATTACAGGTTGCAGGCAAAAGGAATGGATATATATATATATATATATATATATACCCTTTTTGCCTGCAACCTGTAATCCCAAAAATTTCTGTTTGACCACTTAAAAAGGCCAAAGATCCCATAGATTTGGGTCGGGACTGTAAGGTGAATTTGAGCGTACAATTGGCAAGAAGTGGTGCACATACATTTCGATCATCCCTAATTCGTTTGGAGGAATCGTGATGGGGCCATGCTAATGCACGTCCCCCATTGTCCTCAGACCATAAATGCTTTTTTTCACGGACGGGTTGTTAGAATGATCAAACAGTCACCCTACAGTCTCGATCTAAATCTCTGCGATCGTTGGCTTCTTAAAATACTTAAACAACATCTTAGTCGATTTGTTTTTTGCAAGAATGAAGAAGAGGTGGTAAGCGATTCGTTGCGGTGGTTCCGCCAACTTCCCAATAACTGCTTTCAGAAGGAGTTGCTGGAATTGAATGAAAATTGCAAACGTAACGTGGCAAAGAGTCAATGGAGACTGTTATATGAAGTATATGTCTTTACTTAAAATATATGCACACTTAAAAAAGGTATAATCTTCTAAAAGATAACACATCCTAAACCATTACTTTAGGTGACAATCTCGGGAAAGCTTTGTCGAGACCGTTTTCTCTTGCAAAGCAAGTAAATTGTATTCAGGTACAGCTGTACAATTCAGAAAGCCATACGTCGGTGAAATAATACTCCGTCGAAAAATTGCAAAAGTCTAATCTATGTTCTTCCCCCAGTGGGATAATCCTCAGCGTTTTTTTTCGGTTTTCTCAACTTTCGATGATTCTGTGACTTTACTGACAGATAAACTAACACACTTAAGTCAAAGTAGCGATCTTGGAGAATTTTAGGTGGAAAACACTGTGCAGATATCATTTAAAATAGGGTAAGCAATGTCCACCATACAAAGAAATCTACATCAACTAAAAACAGACCTTGGGATCCCCATCGCACCACATGCGGTGTGTAGTTCGGCATGGAGTTCTAAATAAAAAATTAGGCATTTAAATTAGTCTATTTCACAAGCAACCGCGAACAAGCCTAAACTGTCCACATTACAATAGCATTGAATTTCAATATTTAGCAAGGAGCAACTGGATGTTAATTTTCAGCATCGGGAGCTGTATTTTTCTGTATTTTCAATATTTAATCAAACTACCAAAAGATCTAAAGAATTGTACTAGATTCTATAATTTTACTAAATTAACAAAAGTTGCAGAAATTTTCATAACTTCATCATCATATTTCTATTTCATTAACATAAATAGTGGAAGTAACAAATTTGCAATGAACCATTATTTGAACAATAATAAATCATTCTTGAATTTTAAAAATTAGCAATTAGTCATTGTTGATTAAAATGTACTACGCATATATTTGCGTGTTTTGTGACTTAATAATTCACAATAATCTCAAATGCGCACTCCACATAATATTTTTAAAATTAAACAATCATATTACATGAAATTAAAGAAAGACAATTCAATTGAGATGCCAAATTTATCATTCTAAAAACAATATGCTGTTTCTAGGTATTTGGGAGGCCATGAACAACAGCAGCCAGGGAGCAGATTCAGAGAAGAAATACTTAAATACAACAACAATCTAAAAATTCCAAAAATTTAAAATTATTAAAACTTGACATTTTTAGAGTGAAATGGGTTAACAGTATTTTAGGTGTGAGTATGATTGTATCACTATATAGGTAATATTAGGGATTACTAATAATTTTAATGAAATAAAAAGCCTGAAAATCTGAAAAAAATTGCAAATAGGAAAGCTGTATGCATGGAAAGAGTTCTGTTCTGCAGCCCTTGGCTAACAGTGTTCTGAATACAATGAAAAATAAATAAAATGGAAATGAAAAATGTAGCATTGTAATAAATCTAAAACAAATATGTTGCAATTATGAAACATCGTCTCCATGAAACTGCTATAGATGAAAAATAAAAATTATTGCATCATTACTATTTAAAAAAAATCTCGATGTGTTATGCTCTCAAATATTGTGACGAGGCTTTTGAAAATCAGGGAAACCAGCAAAAACTAAGTAGAATATGGAATAGAAAACAGTAATTGAATTAAAACTGGGACCAAGATAAGTTTTTAATCAAGGAACTTGTAGACACTTAGTAAAATAATATTCAATTGAATCATCATTACCCCGGCTTTAATTTTACCCAATTTCTTAAAATAATTGAATAGCTTACCTTTAAATATCGGACCTATGTTAATCAAATCAATAGCACTGTCGTATTTAGGACACTCGCAACATCTAAAAGCCGTAACTCAATCTGAAAAAACTTCTACTTATTATTTCTTTTCAAAATGTAGTCAAACTTTCACATATTTACACTAAATTTGATATGTTTTTTTGAAAAACCTGACATTAGAATGAATAAATCCATTACGTTCAGAACACAAAATACCTACAAATGGTCACGAGAGACAAGAAACTGCATTCAAAATGACAAAGGTACAAAAATGGAAGAAAGCAATGGAAAAGTTCCGCTGGCACGAAGCTTCATCATCTCATCCTTCTTGTGTTGCAGCTCATGCCGTTGCAATGGCAGCAGATCAAATGAAATAATCTGATGTGCCTAGTAACTTTTATAACTTAGCAAGCAAGTTCATGCAATCCGAGGCCAAATCTGCGATGATGGCAATCTCATACAATTGTTAAGGTCGATGACTTTAAGCCATTTTCGAAATATGTTTTGGACGCTAAGTAGGTGTCGCATGATCTACAAAATCAAATACCACAGATAATGCTGCAAAAATATCAAATTCGTGAAACAGACACAGAAACGATTCTTTCAGTTTTGAAAGATTGGCTTATTAGAATGGTCTGTCTATCAACAATTGCAGATGCTAAAGTTATGACAGTGAGTCACAGAGGTGCGTCCAACCGAATGCTCGATGTTTGTCCTAGCGCCTAATATATCCACTCTCATGGACATGGACATCTTCCAAAATCTTAGTTGACAAAAAGTTTCGAAGACTGCTTTTCCATGACTGACGATGCCCTTAGTTTCACCCAGGATTGTACACCATCATTTGCAAGATGTCTGTAAAGAAGTGCAGAGACTAAAACAGCTAGCAAAGAAGATTTCTGACGAAGCTTCGTTGTCAGGCAGATCTTTACAGCCGTGGTGCCAATAAGATAAACGGTGAGAGAGAGAGCACGACCTTTTTCTGTGTTCCACTAAGTAAAGACATTGCAAAGGCAGACGATGACACAACATCGTTAGAACTAATTGGTAATTCTCCATGCGCACAAAGAATAATGTGAAAAAATTGATAGTAAAATAATTTGTAAACTGTTGGTTGAAGTTAACGATCAAAGGCAGAAATCCTTTGGACGCTTCTAGTTTCATGTTTGTATCCGATAAAGTTTATTAGAAATGCCATCTTTGTTTTTTTTAAAACTTATTAAAACATTTGTTTCGTCTTAAATCAAATTATTTTCTGAAAAATATTTATTTCACAAATTAAACAAATGAGTTTCGAAAAAGAGTACCTTGCCCAGGAATATATGATACCTCATCCTTCCCCATTTGCAAAAGCATTCCGAAGTCTCTACTGGAAAGGCATGGTTTAACTTCTTCATTAATGCTTTTCAAAAAATGTAATTGGAAATACCGCCAAATGAAATTTGTTTAAAACTCAATGTTAAAAGTTCGTAGCTCCATTGAATTCTGCAATTGAAAACTTTGAATATTCCAACCCTGTAGAGATTGTTTCACCTCCAGCACATAGTTCATTGGAAGAAAAAGGATTCATGTTTTCTTGAGGGCAAAACGAAAGGTAAAAAATGCTTCCTTGGCACTTAATTTGTGTGTGCATTAGATGAAAAAAGCACTAAAAATTTCTACAAAACTTTTCTTTAGTTGAAATTCGAAAGCTTAATTGAAATGCGAGAAAAAATTCTAGCAAGGTGTGATATTATAAACAAATTTAAAATGAATATAAAAAGCAAAAAATATTGAATTCATTCAAAGAGAAAAATTAACATAGAAGTAGTGCTTGTATAAAACTATTTTCATAATTTCACATATTGATAGAATAAACGAAGTCAGCGACAAGGCTGGTTGTGACCAAATATAACCCCCGTCTACTGCACGACATATGTCTAATAGTGAGTTTGGTTATTTGTAACTATTTACTCAAAACGAATATTTCAATTCGGTTCATTTTGAAATTCATATTACTTTTACAGATTAAGTCACAGTAAGTAGTTCCAATCAAGGACCTCTGCATAGTCTTCAAACAGTATCCTTATTTAAGTACTTTGTAGATAATCAATAAACAATAGTTTAATTTGAATGACATACCATCAGACTTGTCAACGAGCCGAGCCGAGCTTGAGCAAAGTATTGGATATAAAAAGAGCCCAAAACGCGGTTTTTTAGCAAACAAATTTATAGTAATGTTTGTTAATTTGATTAAGCAATTTTTTCATATTTTTTCATTAAATATGCATTTCTTATAATCATATTTTAGAAATGTTTATTAAATAATAGGAAGAGCTATGTAAAAAATTCTGAGAACACAATATTTTTAAAAAAAACATCGAACTGAAATGAGCCTCATTGAAGATTTTGTGGCGGGCCGAGTCGAACTTACTCAAAATATAAACGAGCCGAACTTAGAAATTTTGGCTCGTTGACAAGTCTGCCTACCAGGCAAATAAGTTTGGCATACATATAAATTATATTGATTTAAATGTGACAAAAATATAAAACAAATATATTTGAGTAGAATTACTAATGAATCGCAGCGTCATCGAATTGCAATTTCTTAGAAATTCGCCTTACATATATGAGTTTTGGCACAAAAGCCATTTCAGGATCGAGTTTTACAATTATAACAAGTTAACAAAAGCAATTTATCTTTAATGTTGAATGGCATAAACAAAAGACAATTGCTTCGACAATTTAGAGATTAAAGTTTTATTTATTAAACGCATATTTTTGCAAATGAATTAAAATACTTCATAATTGTATTTACGATATAATAAAAGTGAGATTATATATATATATATATATATATTCGGCATTTGTATAAAATATAAGTAGGCATTTGTACATTTTATATAAGTGACATGCATATTCGGCATTTTGCATTATCAGCACATATATTCGGCAATTGTGTAAATTATCATATTATATTCGGCGGATCTATTAGGATAAAAACTTCAGTAACATATTTGTTCAGTTACAAGTGCGGGAATAATCTAAGATAGAAGCTTTGAATTGACAAGGAATCTCTTTATGATACTTTAGAAAAGGTTCAGGGATTCTTTTATAAAGTTTCTTGCAAAAAATGCAAATTTGTGCAATCTTACGTTGTAACACCCGCTTAACCGTTTTTCTGCATTATTTGACACTTCTATGAAACAATCATGTTGAATTAAGTCACACAGATCAATATCCCAGTCAGAAAATTTAGAATTTGATATCTTCTAAAATGAGAGAATTTACTAAAAAGAAGAAAAGCTAATGCATTTTAAGTCAACATTAATTACTATTTTATGTCAAAATCCTGTACATTTAATAAGTAATTAAAGTTCAATGAAACTAAGATAGTCATTTGATTAAAACATAAACTAAAACCATAAATATTTTTCAGTATGTATGATTTTGAAAGCAGCTAGTGTATTACGACCATACAATTGACGAATATATATATAGCAATGCGTACAAATGACGCCAAAAAGATTTTTTTCTTCAGTTGTGATTAAAATCAATTTTTTCAAGTGTTTTATTAGAGCTGTGTTTTAAGGGCATTAACACAAAAAAGCATTTAAAAATTGCGAAAACCATTCCAATAGAATCTGAAATTCGGCATATGTACTATGGGATTTTAGGTTCGATTCGGTATATGTACAAATTTTTTAGAATTCTCATAGTACATATGTATATATATATATATATATATATATATATATGTG
>CABFPE010000961.1:63098-78825 GCA_900660155.1 Hofstenia miamia | reverse complement strand
TGTATATATATATATATATATATATATATATATCCACTGAAAAACTAATGCAAAATAGTGTTTAAAATTTCCTCGCTAAATGTTTTTTAAAAACCTCATCATAACCGCGTTTCCAAACACAAATCTTTGAAATTTTGCAGGGTAGTATCTCCTTAATTTACCTACCCCATGGTAAATATATTAAAGTTCGAGTAAAAACTGCGGGAGCAATGGCGAAAAAATAGGGTTTTTGCGATTCCCTCTAAATACCTTAGAAAATTCGTACCGTTTTCTACCAAATGTAAGGTTTTTGCAAAAAGCGGGAACAATGAATTTAAAATATTCGGTTTTATACAAGTGATTGAACAGGATTTGTAAGCCGCATTGTCAGTGTCATTATATTGTAATTGTCACAAAAATAATGTATAAAATTTTTTATGTTATTATATACATGCAAATGATAAATACACAACAAAACTCACTTTATGAACAAAAAATTGTATTATCTATACTAGTACATAATACCAATATTCTAAACAAAACGTAAGGTCGGCCCGCAAACATCAGGGAGATGATTTAATTATTTTTGGGAGCCGCTCTAAGGAAATAGTCTGCAACATCGATAACAATGATAAAACATTGTGTTGCACGCAATACTCTATATACTACGTATTTTATTAACTCAACTTTAACTAATTCTATTTTCAGTTCAATGCGAGTATATTATCTACTCTGCTCTATTGGTTGTAAATTGAAATTTTTTATTAAGTAAAGCTTAGATCCCTTTCTCTAGTCTTCAGGCTCGTAACCAGCATAATCACCCAAGGGGATTCGATGCGCATTTAGGAGACGTTGATGGGAACTTCGATTTATTTATAACATAAACCAAAATTGTATGCAATCTACACCAATTTATTTTTGTTGCATCCATGGGCGTACGCAGATTTTCTGACTTGGGAGGTCCAGTATAGTGATCAAGTTAGTGACCAAAGGCGGAGTGAAGCGCAGCGGAAATAGTTTGAAAATATAGGCAAAATAAACCTTAGAATTGCATTATTAGGAGCATTGTTGCAATAATTGAATTGACAGACTTTATTTTACATGCTGATTTTTCTTTAAGATTTGTTGTCTAGGAGGGGTTGTCTGACCTTTCAGAGGGGTTCGACCCCTCCCAACCCCCCCCCGCGCCCTGCTAGCCTTCGTCCATGAAAAACTTAGTGTTAGTAGTTGCATTGACTTAGAATATGTAAACTAATGAAATATACGTTCCTTTATAAATTAACATATATTTTGCAATGTTTATTACGTTAAATACTTCACACAATAACCTTTCAATCCTAAATTTAAACAATTAATAATTTTATGTTATCTTGATTGTTTTATTTCGAATTTACATAAAGTGTAATCTGTAATGCATTTAACAAGGGCATAGATAATTAAATTGAACATAATAATTAAGAGGGAAATTCAATTTTGATTATTTATCATGTAAGTTTGAAAACTATTCATAAAATACAAATTGCTAATTTTTTCATTCAATACACAATCATCTTCATCTGGATTCTGGATAATAAAGTGAGGTAAAATTTCTAAGAAAATAATGATGTAAAATCGAAATATATTTAATGATCATAAAAAATATGCTTTTTCGTAGTAAACAAAATAAAATTCATTCACATTTTTAAAAACACGAAAGTCATTATGTTATGTTACCTAGATACTTGGTGTATTATATTAAACAGAAAAGACATGTCACGAGCCGCAGGAACATTAATAACCACTAACCAAGCAACATATCTGCCACCGCACTTAATGCCAGGGTAAGTTGTGATTCTCAAGACTATTAGAAATAATATTTAGATATCGTGGATATGTACCAACAATTAAATATTCTTATGGAAACACATTTGGAAATGAAACAGCAAAATACTTCCAAGATTATAGGTCAAATGCACTGTTAACAAGTAAATCTAACTACAACAAAAGTGGAAACATACCAACCGAATTTTCTTCAAATCCTGATTTGGTAAATTAATGCCTTAAAACTATTATATCTAGAATACTTAGGTGATAAATGATCGAGCGAGGACAAGAGATAGATACTTGTATGAACCAAAATGCGAACTTAACAATGTAGATTATGACCGTGAACGGCATCTGGTAAGCTTTGGAAACGCTGCCAATAACCACCGTGATCACTACAGGGATACTACAGGAGAAGTTTTACCAGTGCAGCATTTCAATTGTATTTAAAAAAAAACTGGTTTATTATGACCTATTTATGAAATATTATTAATAAATACTAAAAAAATTTCCATTGTACTAATTTATTTGCAGAAAAAAAGAAATCTTCCATAATTAAACTTATTAATAGAATGCAAATTGCAAATATTGCATAAATTTATATTTTTAATTTATTGAACAACATACTCAAAAGAGCAACATAACATTAACATTCTAATTGAGTACATTTTGTACATGCTTCATACAAGTCTGAAGACAAGGTGTGCATAACACTAAAAATTTTTATTTAATTTTTTGCCCACCAAAAAGAAAAATATTTCCCAAACATTTATCAAGCTGAAAGCACCTGATAAATCTAGTGAATTACAGGTCTTCCAGGGTATATTGGTTATTCAATCAGGTTTTGGATTAGTATTTGCAATTGCATTACCAATTGTCAAAGTATAGGTTTTCATTGTTTGATGTGATGGCTTCTTCTTTATATTTTTGTTAAAGTGCATTTGCAACCAATTCTGATAGCAATCAACTGAAGCATGAAGACCAATCCATAGCAACTGGCTAAGTTTAATAATGGCATGTACTTATTAGTAAGTTAGATCATTCAAGAAATGTATTAATGAAATGGAAATCAGATATCATCCTAACAGAATAAAAACTTAAAACATTGCACCAAATTTGTTTGGCAGATCTATTTTCCAATAACATTATCAAAATGGGCCTATTCAATGTTAATCACAAATGGCTATGAATTCTGGTTGTTCAGATATAAAATTGAGATAATTGTTTTGCTCATAGTCATGGTAGAAACTTCACAGGAATGTTTAAAATCACTCAAAATATATGCAATTTTGCTACCTTGCATTTGAAAGCAAAACATTGCTTGATACATTCATGTATGTGGAGAATTAAATGATGATAAAACTAGATTTTGTTTCTTAACATATTTTAGCTATGCAAATGCTTGAGATTTTCTGTGCCATGAATTTTCCATACTAAGTGTATTTGTCCCGTTCTTGCACAAAATTCTTAAAGAGAAGTGTTTCTAAGGTGTTAATTCTTCAATTTGCACTTTTCCCATGAATAATACATAATTTTCTAGTCTGAAGATCAACTGCACAATCAGCACACTTAGTAAATAAATATTTTAACATTCATATTTGGAAAAATCTAACTATTTTTAGTCATACAAAAAACACTTTTTTGATATTATATCTATAAGTGCCAAATTTCCATAGGCATTATGAACATCACATTTCAAGTATTTAGTCCAAATTAGTTAAAGGCTTAGCTTGTGCACTTATATTCCAGGCTTAGTGTCAAATATAGAAAATTCATTATTGTTAAAGCTCACAAAAAAGTCTGATATTGCAAATGTTGTAATGTCGAAATAATATGTACTTGGTGACAGGGAATACATAAGATTTTCTTAAGGAAGAAAATATCTGTCATAATCAAGTGAGTCACAAAACTTTTTTTGAAAATTTTACCGATTTTTTTATTTAGCAAATCAGAATCAACTATTAATCCTCAAAGAGGGGCATTCTACCATCCTCCTGCATACACCACTGCTTGTTACAAAATTTCAAAGGTTGGTAAATTTTTCAAACATGAGTAATCTTCAACAACAAAAAAGGTTTCCAAAAATAAATATGAATGAGGCATAAATATCCAAAACATAACATATTTTGAGAAAGAAAGCAGGTGATTATTAATGGATAATCTAGGCCAAATTATACAATATTAAATGTATTTCAAAAAAAATATTAAAATGAATATGTATATTATATATTTTTATCTGACCCATTTAATATTTCTGATATTCATGCCTCATTCATGCATATTTTGTGAATTTCATGAAGTTTGCTATTTCAAAAATCAATGTTCTGTGTGTCACTTTGAAGATTACCAATGTCGAAAAAAGTACCATCCAGTTCTAGGTATTTTACATTTTTATAAAGCTCACAATTTTAACTTTCAAATATATAACATCACATTTTCTTCAAAGTATTTTCACCAGAATTTTCAAATATTTGGCATATAGTAAAGTTAAATTGAGCTTGCTAAAATTCAAAAAATGTTTATTGAACTTAGAAATTTCATCACAAAAATATTTGAAATTAGACTGAGAACCCCTAAACTTACTTTTAAAATATTTTTTGAGAGACAATTATATTTTATGCATGCTCAACTTAGTTCAAGTATTTAACTTGGTCTAGATCTATGAACATGTAAACCACACAGCTATAAGTCAGTTAGTTGGACATGCCTAAAAATTTTGGCCCCTTAATGCCTTTCTACGGTCAAAGCTGTGTGGCATTATATACATATAAAATAAAATTATAAAACTTGGTTACCTACAGTTTGATGTTTCTATAACTTTCCTCAAAACGAAATCATGTGCAAATCTCAATTGCAACAGGGCCTATTATCAATAATTGTTTAAAAATGCACAAAAATTTTAAGAATTTCTGTGCCTAGCACATATCTGACCAAACATTTACTATATCAACATATAGATATTTGTTTTTCTTGCCTATATCTACAATATTTTTTGGAACACAATTATAAATTTTTCATGCAATGGGTTTTAAATGTTGTTGCCTATCTCCCCTCTTCCACAATTTCTTGGTTTACAACTCCCTGCAATGCAAATTATTTCATAATTTAATGAAATTTGAATTTTGGAAAGTAATATTTCTAATTATAGGAAATTTTATTTAAATTTTAATATTTAAAATATACTCTATCTCAGACTCCAGATATCAATACTTAAACTCTAACTAGAATAGAATCAGTTACATCCTAAGTATCATAATACAGCTTACCTCTCACAATACAAAATTTAATATTTTGTATCAGCATGCATAAGCTGATGGAAATTTTGGAGAACAGGAAGAGTATTTCAACACTTCATTCTTGTTGAACAGATTTTTGTTTAATCCATTAATAAAGATTAATTGTTTATATAAATATAACTATAGCTAGATTAACATGCGACTTTGTTTTATCCTAAAAGTGTTGAAATGTGGCTTTGATTTCTCATGAGGGTTTTGGAAGGACTTATTTGAGATACAATCTATACATTTAATATTCATACAATTTACTTAATCAAACGAAATTCTTTCTTTCATTTTCATGAAACCAATAGTGAAATATTATTTAATTATATTGAAAACTTATGTTTTTATTATTTCGAATTTTCAGAGTATTTTTCAATTCAAAAAATTATCATTCATTAGAAACACTCTTCACATAAAATTTATTCATATTTTTAATTAAATAAAACGATATAAATAATTCAATGGATATGACGTAATTTAGCTTGAAACATGTTGAATGAAACATCGATATTTTCCCACGCTTACAACCCCATTCATAGATAGTATTTTAAGGTAATTTAATTTGAAAAGTATGTTGTATCTATAACTTTAGTTTATTTGCAATAAATTTAACTATTTTTTAGTAATATGGTGCTTCGATATGAATTTTCAAATCCCTTTCAGTAATGTATTTCAAAAGAAATTCAATTCCATTTCAAAGCCCACTAATTATTCGAAACAAGAGGTATTACTATTAACTTCATTTAAATTTTATATCAAACTGAATTCTTGCATCGATATTCCTTTATGAACTTTAGATAAATGCTCCACAATTTCGAAGCTCGTCTACGACTCGACATGTACCACATTCACTATCTCCACAAGATTGCAGTCAGATGTCTTGTAATGATCCAGTTATGCCTCCATCTTTTGAGTAAGACATTTTGATGTGAATATACCAGTTTAATATTTATCATTTGTAAAAACACATTTTTGAAATTTTGCTTGAAAATCGAAATTATTATTTTATTCGAATGAGTTGTATTTGCGTGATAATTGTGCTTCTGTAAACATTCCAAGCAATGTAAGAATTTAGAATTTAATAATTGAAAAGCATGATATTTTTTATCTCAAGTCTTCCGCTCATGATAGCAATGAATTAATCCAATGAGTATTTGATTAGTGTTGGTACTAAGTAATAACATGAATATTTGGAAGTTTTGCTTTTAAATTTTAAACAAAGTGTTTGTTTCTGTGAGGTGTTCCTCTTTCTTACAATCGAGAATGTTTTCAAAGATGGTTGCAACGATGTATAAACGTTCAGGGAGCTAACTTAGAGGAATGTTATTCTTGTCTAGACATAAATGCTTTTGTTGCAAAGTTTTTTTGTCAGACCTTGTAAAATTAATATATTTCATATGAATTTTATAATATTTAGAAGTAAAATATACTAGTTTTTGTAATATTTTAAAGGCTTTCAAGTGATATCCCACTAATTTGACCAAAATCGAGATTTCCCCTTTAAGAATTCCTGCATTCACTCCTCCACATTTTTTGAAATAGTCTGACGTAAAATGAAATTTTAAATGAACTTGCTTAACAAAATTCGGGAACTGCTTTATCATTCTTTCAGAAGATTCAATAATATTACACTTAATCCCAAATTGTACTAATAATAATCTCACTTCTAAAAGTAACAAAATCATTATCCTCTAAGTCAGCATCAGATCTAGGTTCTAGATTGCAAGAAAACTGGTGGGGACTGATCAATTATGATGTACGTGATATGTCAGCTTCAATGAGCAGCACTTCACCTACTTCTAATCACTTTTTTCATTTTTATATATACAATGCAATTGTTAGTCAGTGAATCAAGTCTGCCTACAATGGATTTCCATAGTAAATCACAATGCTGTATAAGGCATGCAAAATGGTGTTTATAAATTTTATTGAACAATATTTCAAACAAGCGTATTTCGATAGTAATTATTGAAGAGGGTCATAATAAAAACTGTGTTCTTTAAAGACCCTATTTAGTCTGAAACACCACTTTCTAAGTTTACAAAAAACAAGATGTCTGTATTGTCAATTATTTGCATATATCAGAAGTTCTTACAAAATGTGCTGTTAGGATGGGCATTGAAAGGCTTAACCGTAAATTTTTTTTATTCATGTAATAGGGTCGCTAACAATTTGTATTGGTGGACACAAACAAAAATCGTCCTATCCCTTCAGCACTGCTAAAAGTTGAGTTCTAGGCATTTGACTACTATTCTTGGAATTATTTGTAGTATATCTCAAAGTAAGGATTAAAAAATTTGTAAATATGTATTGAAAATATAAATTTTAAACTTTAGAAACTTTATCTAGCATATTCTCAACTTACCAAGCCATTTCTCTGTAATTCATAGAGCGGCTGAGTTACTATAATTCCTAGATGTTTTATACACTTCGTAATACTAAAGAATATTTCACTCAATGCATTTTCAGTCAGCACTTTCAAAATTCAATTGATGACTGTGCAAACCTAATCAAGCAAGATTTTCTGTTTGAGTTAATATCCTTAAATAAACTCTTTAGAAGTTTTTGATGAAATTGAATTCGTCAAAATACGGTCAAATTTCTGTCTTTAATGAAAGTATTTTCAAGATGGATGTACTTTGTGTAACGTCATTGGTAATAGTATTTGTGATAGATTTAAGATAGATCTAAGATTCTTTAGATGTTCTAGTAGATCGCAAAGTGTTGGAGATCAATTATGATATTTCTTTTTCAATACTAGCTGACCTGTCCTTTGGCAGCGTTTTACTAAAGTTTCCTGTGCTTGAAAACTAGCTTTTCCAAAATAAGTCCTTATGAAAATTCCTGTCATTATTTGTAATCAAACGTTTCTTTGATATAGACCAAGATTTTTGCCAAAATCGCGTGAGGAACATAATATTTAATAAAAATGCTAACCATAGCATCAGTTTACACAGCCCATCTTGTTAGACAGACTAGACAAATGCCTGCGGCAATCGTTTCAAAATCTCATCGGAATTTGTTCTTGATCTAATCTAATATGGAATTGCGTAGCGCAAATTCTTAATGTGTTTGAAACTTCTGCGTTTGTACTTATTGTTAATAAAACTAGCTCTATTGCATTTATTTGGTCACATCAGAGCATATGCCTGCATTTGAAACAGTTCCATCATAATAGTGTCCACATGCTTTACTTAACTATAGCAATTCCTTCTTAGTAAAAATTATGCAGTCATCCCCTGTATTTATAACTTGCATAATCCAATGAAGTATTTGTGAATATTCAGCTCACTATCTCACTACTAAATGCATATGTCACATCGTTCTTTGTTTACTTGTAGACTCGTTTACTATAAGTGTTTATAAATGTGAATCAGACAAATTGCCAGCTATATTTGTAACATGTACTGATTTCTCCTTGATCCATTCAAGTAGACATGTAGTATCTTCTCTTGGAATTTTATACGGTTCGATAAAATTTGAATACTCTTTGTCAGGTTTGAGCAAAATAGTTCCCGTTTGTAAGAAACCGATAATATTTGCCAGCTCACATCGCAGCATCTCACCAGAGTTTTTGGTCAATTGCTTCTTTCCCCTTATAGCCTTAATACATCTGTGGCAAAATATTAAGTCGCTTGTTTCATCATAATGTATCCGGTGCCGATTTCTGGTCGAAATGAAATAAAAAACTAGGTAGTGGTTGATGAGGATTAGAAGCCTATATCAAAAATGTTAATTAATGTGGCTTTTAGACTTTAAACCAATAGTGGACTACCTGTTTTTATCCTCTATTCTAAGAAAGATAGTTGACTATTAAGATAGTAACACATTCATCGTTAGAAAAGGTGCTTAGAAATTTTGATGTGTTTTCTAGATGGTAATGTTCTAAGTTGTAGTTTTTTGCTACAGTCAGATATTTTAGCTTTATTGTTTTGATAATTCATATTCTAAAAGGATGGGATATCTGATTTATATAGTGGACTAATGTTGCTCACATTTGAAACATGAAGATTGTCAATTTTTCTGAAATAGTACAATCACCTAAAACGTCTTTCGTTATCAAAAAGATCAGGCTTTTACATAGCATTGAAAAATTATATGCCTGATTTTTCATTATAAATTTCGCGCCCTTTTCGTATGAATAAATATCCAGTCTGAGACATGTTCTTTATTAAAAATATTGAGTGTTTCTTATTTAGTTGTTCATTTATTGCTTCACCTAAAGTTATTTTGTCAAATAGTATCTGTAACGATTAGATTTTTTTTCTTCAAAATTTATTGTCATTAAAGAATTTGAATTCTCAAGGCCCATGTTTGTAGTGCAAAAGCAGCTCTTTCTGTTAATGTTGTTTTAACTGCTCTGTCCTCAAATATATTTTTAATGCATATATACTTGTGATACATTTTTGGAAATTGTTGCAGTCTTCCCCAACCAATTTGCTGCAAAATTAAGTTATATTCCACCTAGCATAGAAGTTGAATTGGAAAACAACATTTATGACTTGAAATATTTTGAGCCTTTGTTGCATTTATGAATCGTGCACATTTTATCTTTTCAACTAAAATTCATAAATATTGGGTTCATGGTATCGGTTTTGGGCCATTGGATATTTGTCAAAATATTTGTGGTTTATTGCATAGATAGTGTTTATGATCAATAGTATTTTGATGTCTTATCAATCATGCGCTTACTTACAACTTGAAGATCAGAAGGATCTTTCTTTCTTGCGCACTGGTTTTGTTTATTCTCTAAACAACATGACAGTTTCTCTAATACATTTCTTTTTAGCAACAGCGGACAAAAATCATTGTTAGAGCAGTTTTTGGATTGCAATTTCGAGCAGGGATGCATAGGTATACCACTGTCTTGGACTTTAATTAAAGACTAAAGTAGATTTAGATTGTTGTTCTGATGAAGGATGTGATGGTTCTTTCGAAAAAAGGCGTTCTCCCGACAGCTCTGGCGTTTCGCATTTTTTAAAATTCAAGGTTTCTAAATTGGTTTTGTAGTATAGATATACAATGAAATTGTTTCAAAATTTATTAATTTCAAAGCTATGTACTAAATTCGACTGAATTTTCAAGAAAATGACTGTAGACAGCCTATAACGGTGACTTTTCATTATTATTGAGATTATTTGGTAATACTTGTTGAAACGTTGGTTTCAATTGGACATGAAGTCGGTTGTAATTCAAAATTTAGTTCATTTAAGATTTACACAGAAATGTGTTTTGTTTTAGCGTAGTGAGCCATTAATTATGAGCGTGATGTATAGGGTATGTACAAGGCAATACATAATACAGGCATCGTCACCAAATCTCTCTTGAAAATAGCGTAGGCCCAGCTGGATACTTGTAATTTGTTTGCAATACGCGATGAAGTTATTTCCCCTATATGAAAGTCACTCTCATCACCTGTTGCTAAGCAATTATCAATTTCAGCGAATTATTCGTGGGTCTGTGCGTGTGCACGCAATCAGTTCCAATCTGAAATGCCTCGGGAATGCTCTGTATTTGGTTGCAGAACGGGATATCGTGAAAATAATGACAAAATTACTGTGTTTGGATTTCCCAAGAAAAAGGAACTTTGTCTTAAATGGATTGCCTCATTACCAAATATACTTAAATTTGAGGATATTACTCGACATATGGGTGTGTGCAAGCTTCACTGGCCCAGAGATTTTCCAACAAAGCGTGCACCTGGTGGAGTTTCAATTCCCATTGATCCGCCTAGCATCTTTAAAAATGTTCCTATATCTTCAATTCCAACACCACCACCACCACCACCTCCTAGACCAACTAGCTCAAGTGAATCTCGAAACCCAAATATTAATGAAATGCAAGAATTTTTACTTGAGGACACTATTACTTTTTCAAACTTTCAACAAAACTGGTCGCCGCATTCCCAAATGGGATCATGCATCAAAACTTTGAATGGATTTGCCATACTCTCAAACGGCTCTGTTGGACCTATATTTAACTGGTCCATTTTTCTAAATCGTCAAAATGATGGAAGCTTTTCGTATGTTTCTTATTATAAAATTCAAATAGTTAAATTTCCATATGTAAAACGGATCATAAAATTTTGGTCTCAATTAGAAGCTATTGTAAATGACTTATCTAACAATGAAGAGACTACACTTTCAGAAAAATCGCTATTTATTTGTCGACAAGTACATTTAATTAATGAAACAACCAACTCTTTCATTTATCAAGGGACGATTTCTGTTTTGGGTACTTACTCTATGCTGTTTCCAGAGCTTCATACAATCTACTAAGATCAAAATTGCGTTTACCCAGCATTCGAGTTCTTCAAAGATTTACTTCAACACTTAACTCTGACAATGATTCCTTTTTAGAAACAATAGCAAATAGTCTCAGTGAAAAGCTTTAATGATGTGGATATTAATTCTAGGAATTCATTTCATCATTGTGAAAAATGCGATATCTTAGTTTCTAGTGATTTACTGGAAATTGAAAATCTCAAAACTATTTCTGAAAACACAACAAATGAAGAAATAAGTTCTTTAATCTACATTTCTGGATATGTAGCGAGAAAATGCGAAATTTACCAAGATAAAAATTATAAAACTGAAAATTCACAGTACTTGGATTTAATAAATCGCGGAAAATTATCATACCCTACGGAAACTCTTGTAAGGTTTATTCTACTTTCTTATTCATTTTTGCAGACAACAGAGCATATTTTTTGTCGTGCAAGTTTTGTAAAGATCTTGGAACAAATTTCAAAAAACTTAAATGAAGAATTTCAAGCATCTGCCTTAACCATTATTGCCAATATTCTACTTTCAAAACAAAATCATAAGCTTTCTACTGACAATTCATTACATTTAAACAGAAAATTGTTGAAATTTTAGTACAAACTTGTAATAAAAACATTTATATGTATAATTTAAGTGAAAATACGCATTTAATGTTTTCTATATTCTGCTATTGGCCATTTAGATCATTAAAAATTTGTTTTAATATCAATACTAAATTAGTGTGAAATTCTAAGTTGGGCCTACGCTATTTTCAGAAGGGATTTGGTGACGATGCCTGTATTATGTATTGCCTTGGGTATGTATCATGCTGTTGCTTTTCAATTAAAGTCGAATTGCCATCATCGCTACACGTCTGTTTTTCTAAATTAATCCAACATAATCGCCTATTTAATTAGAAAAGCAGGATTATCTGTGGTCCAATGTTTACAACAGATTCCTTGATTCGGTTATGTTTGAAGTAGTTATTTGCTAGCATGCTTTTTGAATTCATTGTTTCTCTAGGGATTTGTAAACGGGCACATTTGCTAGCTATCTTAATGCTAACACATATGGTGGAGGATAACAATGTGTGTGTTGATTAATATTGACAACAGGTGTGTCAGCTCAAGTTATCGTTGTTCACCACAGTCACTTACTCGAGGTAACATTTGCCGTTTTTGGTCTTAACATATTTTAGAATTATTTTTTCTCTTGGCTCTGTCATCTAATGTTACCGACATCACCATCATTGAATGCTTAGTGGTACAGGATAGGGCTGTGCTCCTAACTAATTAACAAGAGGGGCACTAAATTTGAATATTGTATTTTTTATGTTATATTTTGACCGAGTTTAGTTTTTCAAGATATACTATCCAACACCACAAACCGTAATATAACTTTAACTAGGCTGGGGGGTCCAAAGTCAAATTTTATAGTAAACCTCTGGAATAGGCCATATTTTCTTCAAATTTACGCCAAGCCAATATAAACTAAACATTAAATGTGGTTTGTCTGCAGTAAGTGTACATCTGCAAATGATTTTGCCAAACCAGCAACTTTTCAATATCATCAGTATATTCCATGTTCTATAGGAAAAGCTATGCAAGACTTAAAATATTTAGTATTGTGAATCAAAAAAAATTATATTAGAATATATTAATTTCGTCTATAGTTTACAAAAGAAATCAAACTATTAAATCCAATTATTTTTACAAAAATGTAGTGTATACACAATAGAATTACTCATGACATTCTTTAAGAAACTCTGACGTTTTTAAGGAAGACTAAAGAGAGTATATTGGTGTTATAATGAATAAAATTGGTAATTTTTAAAATTCTTTAGCGGTTTTTAAGGATTTAATTAAATTTTTTCTAAAAAAATGTTCTTTATATTATCAAGGTAGAGATTCTATTATTCAATTTTTAATTAATAACAATATCTATTTCGTTCTAAATCAATTTTTTCTCAAAGGACAAGTCAATTGTTACACAAAATGCTATGTGATATGATGGGGGACTTTGAACTGTCTGAAGTTGACTCTATACCAGTTTCCTAAAATCTAGCTGCAATATATTATTATACGTTATACTTGGCATTTATTATTTAGAACACAGTTAGTTTTTAAATTCATAAGTTTCACGACTCACAACATCGCCAATCAGAAATGTTAGATGTGATGAAGATTTTGTAGATATTAATTTTTACAAAGTAAAACTTATCAGTAAAATATATCACCTTACTACTTCCGCGTGATAATTTCTGCAAATGAAGTCAACTTACTATAATAAATTTGACTGATATTAACAGCGCTGTCATTACCGTATATTTAGAACGAAACGCGGCCAATGTTTCATTCTACACTACCACCAGCCCGTCCCCCTAGAAAGCCGACTCGCAACCGACTCGGTTCTGTTGGACATTCATCAAAAGACAATTCCATTACATTGCTTGACCGGCTTAATCGAACTACACCCATTTGGTATAATTCTTCTTTGTCGCGACATGGAGCTGTTCGCTTGTTACGCGATAAAAATGCTGGAGTAAGTGAAGTTTTGAACATATACCATTCATATACACAATGGCTATGTGCACTTCTTGCTCATAAATCTATAAATGATGGTAGAAATATAGACAATTTTAAGATAAATAAATCATCTTCTTTTTTATTGTTATTTGATCATAGTAGAGTTAATTTAAATGCAATTGTAGTAATTCGACAAAATCCATACTAATGCCGAAGAATGCGTAAAATCTTTCATTGTTCAAGCAAAATTTGTTTTTGAACTAATGAACACGTGTAATTATTGTCCATAGCACATTGCAGTATTGCATTTGTTGAATGAAATGATAATAAATTTTGTTAAAGCAAGCTATTCATTGTGGTTTCTGTCTAGAATTTTATCGTGAGACCCTCAAGTCAACCGAATACGATGGCCTTATCAGTGAGAATGCCAGAATCTTCACACCGCGCGGTCGATCATTATCTCATCATTTACACATCAATGGGTATGTTTTTTGTTCCTTGAGGCTTTTCAATGTCATTTCTTTGAAGGGCTGAAGATTGAAGGCTCGGATCGTTCTTTTTCACAATTGGATAATCTTGTTTGTCATTATTCCACGTACAGTGATGGTTTACCCTGTCGTTTAACTTTACCATCACTTATTATGCAAGCTAATAGTTTTCGCGATCTCGCCACATTGTCGTTATTGGGAAGCGATTTCTGGATTAGCAGACATCCCCTTCTTGCACCAAAGTCAGTATATAATCCATCAGTGTATATTTTTGTGTAATACTCGGCGGTTTCTAAAAAATGAGCTTTTTAAAGCATATATTCATAGCACTAAGTTAAGTTGTTTACTCAAAGAAAAACCGTTTTTATTTTTTTTCTCGAGACGATTTCAGTTTTGATTGAGTACCGCGGTTTATGCTCTCAAATATATAGATCTGCATCTGTGTTTAGAAAGGGTATCACTTCATCACCAAGTGAATTAAGTAGCGGAACCGATTCGTATGGGTCTAGTCTTGTTACACCGCAACCTAACAGCGATCAATGCAGTTCGACAACCGCTGCCAATTCGATTTCATCGTCATTGCATTCTTCACCAAAAACTCTCCCCAGAGACAAGTAAGAAATTACTATAATTATACAGGTTATATGTAAATCACACAGCAGGGTTGCACTGTTTTAAACAGTTAAAAACATGTTAAAACAACTTGAAAAAAACGACATTACATTTATGTTTCACTTGGAAACAGAATTTTGAAAAAATTATAAATTATTTTTTGGAATCAGAGGTCCAACTTCTTCTTTTAGGGTCCCAGTCCCATTTTGGTACCAAGTGCGTTGAAACTTTAATTTCCTGGGCATTGAAACAAGTAAATCCCATGAGAATAGCGGGTCATGTAGCACTTCGCAGTGGAAATTCCTAAAGTTACCCACAGAAAATCGGTTGTTGGGGCTAAAAGCCTCAAACTTCGCATATATATGATCAAGATGGATACAATTATCACTGTATAGTCAAAGTTCACATTTTTATTTCAACCTCTATGTACGTTTTTAACCGTACACAGCGGTGACTATACCTATATATATATATATATATATACTAATACCTCCCTCTATGTATTTTTTCCACATAACCATATAAGCTGAATTTCCCACATAAATTCCTGAATTTTTGTAGGACATAGTCTTTTGGTAGTCACTACCTTCATGCAAAATATTTAAGGGATCGATGGATTTTTTAGGGAGCAATAGCCAAAAAGTTAATTTTCGGCCAAAATCCCTCTATGTAGTATGGACAATTTTCCTCGCCGCCCTCTATGTAGCACTTTTTTGCAAAAACCATACTACGGAGAGGGAGGTATTAGTATATATATATATATATATATATATATA
>CABFPE010000961.1:31070-59443 GCA_900660155.1 Hofstenia miamia | reverse complement strand
TATATATATATATATATAGAAAACTTAGCAAACATTATTAATAATGAACGCAAAGTCTATCAAAAATTGATGTAAGAAATGTATGTAGTTACACAAAATGGCAAAGAATAAGAAATTTCGAACTTTATGAATGATTTTATCTAATTGAAATACCAACTACAATGCGAATTCAAACATGTTGCAGTCGATGCATCATTTTATCTTAAATATTTAAATTAATTTTTTACTATTGCAATTCCATAATTTGAATGGCAAACTACAAATTAGGACTAGACTGACCCCAAGTATAAATCCTTTGTCACAGTTCAGTTCCTATTGTAGTGAATAAATTTTGAAATTTAAAAATATACCGGATTTTAACCGGTTTTAACCGGACCTGACCGGATCCAGCACTACTATCCACACCACGAACGGCGGAAATTTGAATGCGCGCCAGATAGATCTACTATATTGTAAGCGATGGGATATGGCAGAAGTCTCAAAAGGGCATTTCATATATGACATTGACATACAATTAAAGTAAACTTCATTTATGGTAGTAACGCTGGAGCGTCGATTGCTCCTTTTGCCCGCATTTTCCAGCGCGGTGTTAGATTTGTTATACGATTTTTAAATTGTATTTGTTTTTCAATGATTTCATGATGATATAATTATTGCTATAATTGAATATATAAATAAATGTTTGCTATTCAAATATTTGTCTGAAAGCGCAAAGTAAGTGTTGCAAATCCTGAAATATTTTAGCCCGGTTTCGTTTATTTTAAACATCGTCAGTACAATTATGTAGTAAATGTGTTTACAGTAGACTACTTCTTATATCATTAATTAAATATTGCATTCTCTTAAAATGATGTGCAATGATATCATGCTTAGTTGTTTATTTTATAATTGATTGCTTAATTATTAGTGCTTCTCCTATTTTATGATGTTCTCATCTTAGTCGGATGTAAAAATTTTCTTCTTAGTTGATGTTTGTGCGTAGAATTTTTGGATATTAGGTGCCCATTCTTATGTTCCTTAATTCTGGTACCCAGATGTCACTTCATTTACCCATTTTATAAACTAAGGAGGAAAATAATTTTTTGGAATTTGATTTTTATTTAGAAACATCTTTCGTTTTGTATGATGTAAATATTGGAATGATCTTTGTCCTTTAAATAAACATCAATCTTGTTTTCACCAATGCTTTTTTCGGAAGTGTACATTTGAAAATAATGCAATGGAATATTTCTTGATCAATTTCAGAAGATAACCATTACTCTCTAAAATGTTAAAAATTTTGTGAGCTTTCAGATGTTAGATGTTGGTTGAAGGTATCATTTTTGCTCTTTAAACATCCGCTTCCTCTTTTTTTTGAACAATTGCAAAAATGTCATCAACATATCTGAAATAACAACTAGGCTTATTTGAAGTTCGTTCATCAAAATTACATTCAATGATATCCATTGCGATTGCTGCCATTGTGGGATCTTTTGATGATCTCATTGTTCAAGCTACAAAAATGGGAATACATTCAATCGAAATCGGCTTCGTTTAAAAATTGCATAAGTCTTTTGATGACTTTTGTTTTAGAATACAATATTGAAACGATTTATTACTTGTATTTTGGAAAAAAACTGAAATTTGTGATATCAAGTAAACACCACGTAATAGTTCTATTTGATGCTTTATTTGTAGAACTTAAAAAATAATAATCATCATCATCACCACTTTCATAAACTTCATTGTTTGGGGTTTAAGGTTTGCAAAGCTTATTGGATCTAATTTTTTATGTCATTGGATTAGTCTGTTCAATTCTGTAGTAATATTTTAAGTCGTTTTCTGTAATTTTTATATGGAATAACGACGATGTAGATTTAAATACTAAAACAAGGAACTAACTAAAAATTTTTATTTTATTGTAACATTGGAGTTATTTAGAAGTGCGGAATGTTTTATGGAACGTCTTCTTCACTTGCCACCTCCTCGGCCACCGAAGAGTGAACTAGTTCGTAATAAGTTAGTCGCTCAAGACAATCAAACTAAAGTTCGCCGCAATATCACACCGTTGCAAATCAACTGCCTCGCCCAAACTACCTCATCACCTCTCGGGAAAGGCAAATGTGACAGTGGCTATGAATCACCGCCAGTCGCAAGTAGTGCCAGCTCTTCTGTCAAAAATCCTTTCCGTCCACCTACACGTCCGTCGAGCTTCTCAGACAGTGAGCTTATCACTGGAACGTCATCAACCTCCATAAAGGTAGTAGCAATTGCCAAACACCACAAATTCATACATTTCCTTAGGTTGATGTTTCTGAACGGGATAGTGGTGCATTCTCAGACGATCACACTCCAGATGGTCACAAACATTATAATCCAAACAATCCATTTCTCAGTTTGGTTTATCCCGACACGCTGTCTACCTCGGAACAAAGTAGTCCGGCTGCATCTGTTATTCCTCAAAGGGTGCTTCATCATCTTATTGAAGGGGGAAGATGTGGCAGCGGGTAGGAATAAACATATTTTTTAACTTTTATAATTTATTCTATTATATCATTCAGCTTGTTTAGTTTTAAAATCATAGTCCATCCTAGTCTGTCTATTTTTTTGCGTAAAGCTATCTTGATGACCTTGGCGTTTGACTTACATCCATTGCATTTTATGCTATTTCGCTTTGGAAATCATTTTCGGTATTTACTATGTACACTTCGGTTATAAGCAAACAGGTCCAAATTGTTTGTTCAACATTCCAGTTCAAACAAGGAGTTGTAGATACATCCGGTCACAAGCCTTTGCAACACATGCTATTCATTTAATATTTTTAATCATAGAGTTAAAATAAGATTTAGTCAATTATACAATTTAGAGGTTCTACGCCTTTCTCATTGTCAGATGGGGGTGGGTGCGTTTCTTCGCGAAGTTATGACCGCAATTGGGTATCGCCTGGTGATGACGGGGAACTGGGTTACGACAGTAGTCTGATATCTTGGGCGCAAGGCTTAGACAACGCAGGTTGCACACGCGATGATACCTCGTGTTCAACTCCCAACGAAATTGATCCCCTCATGCGCTCTTCTCTCATGCTCATCGAAGACTCAGATCAAAATGTCAAAAGTCGCAAGCGATTTCATTTTCCTCGACTGAGTGAGTACTCGTTTGAATCACGCTCCTCGTCATTTTCCATTGGATTTCATTTTCTTAACCTACTTTCGATAATGTTCCGCGAATTATGTTTTTGTTTACTATCTATTGTCAGACTCATAGAAAATTTGAATTATGTTTTCTCTGAAATAACCAAACTGAGTTTCTAAAATGTCATTTAAAAGACACCGTTTGGAAACACTGATTGAAATTATTTTTCTCAATCTGATTTTTATAATATCCAGTTTTTAGAGATCGAATGAGTGTTATTTTGTACATACGTATGTTTACTGAGTCAGTTTAGTTTGAAATCTTATTCAACACCATTTTTGTTGTATTGACCTTAGAATTTAACAAATGACAATACTTTTGCTCGGCTTTGCATGATCTCAGTTTAATCCATGTCAATCCTGCATGAAATTTTCAATTGTAAACCTATTCTTCAGAATATCTCTCCGCCATCTTAAAACGATGTTGACTTGGTAAATTTAGCACCAAATCCAGTTCGATTTTTGAATGGGCCTCTTAGGCGGCGTCATAGAAACCCAAGCATTCCAATCAGAGATTACATAGTATCTCTGGCCGCAGACAAGCAGTGTCTGTTCGGACGTGCTGTAGACTGCTTCGTTTCGGGCACACTGGAGCAATCCATTGAGAAGTCCGACGGTCAAAAACTTCTTGAATCGGTTTGATTTTTGGCTGCATGTTTCCTTTTGACTTAGTTTATAATTTTTACTAATTCACTCATTCCTTTCTTATTTTCTAACTTATTATCTGCATATAGTGCCTGATGATGTCTAGCATCAAAATGTATTTCCTTATGGTGTTTCAGGTGAACATTTAATAAACTAAAATCATTTGTATTGTTTTTTTAATTGTTTCCAAATTTTCCAACATCTAACTAATTCACATAGTAAAATTTTCATTATATTATTATTCTGCACTTGCATAACACTGAAACTAGAATACGCTTTTGATGGACATGTAATTGACTGTTAAAAGAACTTGTGAAGAGAACTGACATTAATGACGTAATGAAATTTAATGCAACTTGTGACGAAAAAAAATATTAATATTCATTTAGATCTATTACGTCATTCATTTATGACGTTTTCAAAACACATCACATTGGCCATATAGCGTCATGTTTGTCAATTTAATTTTTAAATATATTATTTTTAAAAAAATAATTTCCAATTACAACTGATGTTCTATTATATACTTCATGTACGAGGATGCTGTAGTTCATTGCTCCAAATTCGAAATGTCGATTTTTTACACATTATACTGTGTTATACTGTTTCTGCAGAGAATGTTGACGTTTTAAAATATATCATACTTTAAATGTCTATATTAATTACAAATGATTCGACTGCCTTTCGTTTAGACATTTTTGGATTTCTGTGTTATTATGGTACAATTTTTATTTTCATTTATTTTCATCTGTCATTACTAGAAATTGTTTTTACACCAATTTACTATCCTACGGAAATCAAATCCTTTTTTAGTTAATGCTCCGCAGTAATTTCTTTCACTGATGTTTTAATAAGTGTTAGTTGATTTAAATCACTCGATTAAAATCATTGATTTAAATCGGATTTAAATCAAAGCACATTATTAGTTCAATTATTGATTTAAATCAAGTACACTAAAAGAGATTCAAGTAGTGTATTCTAATTGTTTTAAAATCATTACCCTGATAGTGGAATGAATTGGCAAGCTCTGAAATGTTTTTTTGTATGTGTTTTAACTTCAGTTTATTTAAAATTGATTAAATTGTTTTATTTCGAAAATATTTCTAAGATTTATTACCTTGGAAGATTGTTTGGGATTTTTTATTATTTTCTTAAATTTAAATCGGATTTTTTTCCAACACCGGTTTTAAATAAGAATCATGATAGTGAAAATTTTAAATTTTTAAAAATTAATGCGTTTTTAAAAATTTCAAGTCAAAATTTTCCAAATTGTCATTTAAAGATTCCGCTAGATGGCATTGTACTGTGTTCTTAGTTATCGCTGCCTGTCTAAAATTATTTTTCTCCCGATTGTGTGTGCTTATTGTTCTCTCCTCGGCTGGCTCATAAACATCAATAAGCGTTTTTTAGATATTCGGTTGCGATGATCAGATTGTTAAAAATGACTTGTAAATAAGTTCACTACAATGAATTTTTCAAACCATTAGTTGTATACTTCTTGTGGAATCCCCATGACCTTTACAAAGTATGGAATCATCCTGCAAGGAGAAATAGTTGAAGTTTTATTAAGTATCGTAATGAGATTAAAATTTTGTCGAACAGAATATTAGAAATTCATTATACTGTTTTGATTTCATTTTTTCGCATTTAATGGGTTCTTCTACTCCATTTGAAGATTAAGGATACGAATTCCAAATTGAGTTTGAGACCTGGACTCCTGAAAGTCCTTCTAAATAAACACCTGATTATTATGTATCATTTACTTTGAATGGCATTACCTACTACATAAGTCTTTCCTCTTTCAGCTGATTATCCACTATGAATTCCAATGATTTTGTCTAGTGTCAGTGATGTTTGTCATTAAACTGCTTCTCAAACATGTTCTAAGCCAAAGATCACACAAAAATAACTAGTTTTGTTTCAATCACTGTTTTAATCACTTGTTTTTTTGTATTTTTATCGGTTAATTTTTCAGAATCTGCATCTAAAGACTCGCTCTGACTTTGCTAAATTTTTGTTGAAATTCTCATGTCACCTAATGTCTTGCCTTAGCATTTGTTTGATAGTTGTTAGTCTGAAAAGCGGATTTTGAAAAATCATGTACCACGATGTGTTAACTTGATTTCAGTTATCTGGTTTGCAAATCCTTAAAAAATGATGGTGTCCTTCTATAGCTCATATCTGAATTAATTGTAATAAAAATATATTTTAAGTAAAACCAGAAAAAATAAACTTTTATTCATGAATATCATTTTCACCAAGGTTTTGGTTTCAGAAATATCAATTATAGGGTGTTTTAAACACTGATTTTACAATATTGTTTTTTTCAAATTCATATGGAATTTTATTTGAAAAATAATTTTTGGGATTTTTTTATTCTCAATTTCATAGCTGACTTTTTACCGTAAAAATGAGTTTTGTTATACATGTAAAAATGAATGTTGATACTTTTATCATAGTTCAATCGTTGCTATTATATGTGTTGCACAACGTTACCTACTTAATATTCGCTCTATTATTAATCAATTCTCCAAGATGCGAATGATTATTGCAGGTGCACGCATTGGGGTTTATAAAGAAGCTTTTCTTTACAGCTTTCTATGTGAAATATTTAATATTCTTCTTTGGAAGTAACAGTATTGTGTAAGAATGTAAAGCAGTTTTCATTTCATGCGTTTTCGTTGCTTAGTTTCCTGTTGGCCTTAGATTTGCTCTGCTTAGGTTCGTCAATTCATGAATCGGATGAAGAGTCATCTCATCAATCATTCTGAGACTGGCCTAAGTGACGTCATCCTCAAAGAACAGTCTAAGGTAGTATTCTTTTCACTTCTGCAACCACCAAGTCTTTTGCTTTAGTTACGTTCGCATGAATGCATAAATATGGATGGAATTGCAGAGGCTGCTCTTCATAGAGCAGTCATCAAACCACTGAAAGAGCACATTTTTAAAGTACTTCATTTTCATCATTCCAAGTATGAATTCATCTTTCCTAAAATGATTCAAGAGATTTTTTCATCATAAAAGTTGTTTTTAAAATCATATTTGAGATCATCGATATAGAATTAATCAATGATAGGCTTTTAATGATTAGATTTGTTTTTAACTTTGATGCACAGTTATTGAAGTTATTAATTTAGGGATGGCAGCATTGATCGTCTGACAGAGAACATAGGTTTCGCTAAGAACAAAACTCTTTCGGAATTAGGTCTGGATTCGCGATTAAACCCACCCACTGGTTCTACACTTAATGTGGTTCAGCTTTTTTTAAACAAACTTATTTCTTCTTATTCACCGCAAACTAAACTTCAGCATCTTCTCTCTGCAATGCAGGCCATGCAGAACTCTGTAAGTTAAAATACACATTTAGTTTGCTTTTCAGTGAATAACTATGTCCTAGCAACGTTATATATATATATATATATATATATCATTAAATGAAGTTTATGTCGAAGAACCTATTTAACTTTTTAATGGATATCTCGTAAAAGTCTGAATTTAAAAGAAATGAAAATTTGAAATATTACGTTCCCATAGCTTATCTCAATAGTTATATCTAAAGTATTAAGTTATTAGTTTGCAAGAGATTTCAATTACCAGTGGTTTCTTCTTTTACTAACTTTTATTTTTTCTTAATTGTGTGGAACTTTGATTTTCTCCGTCATTTAATTTTCGCAATTCTCTACATTTAAGCAATCGTTATAATTTAGACACAAAGTAACACAACAGTTGGTGCTGACGGTACGTATGTCTTTCTCTTTCCTTAACTTAATTTTTGTGTAGATTTGTTGCCGATTTTGATTTATGTGTTGGCCAACACTGAAATGGTTAGTGCAGAGTTAGAAGAGAATTTTATTTGGAATTTGTTACCTCCAACTACTCTTGCTGGAGACAGCAGATATAATCTCATGATTTTCAGCAGTGCAGGTTTGTTTCACTTCTACAAGATAAGATAAGATAAGATAAGATAAGATAAGATAAGATAAGATATTCTTTATTCAGATAAATATTGACAATTAATAACTGGCAATTTATCTGAATAGCGTCGAAAAATATACAATCATACATAATACATACACAACAACAAATAACTATACAATAAATCTACCAGGCTAGGGAAAAATTACTAATGAGAGATTTCAAGTACGGGTTGTTGATTTTCCATTGTAAAACTTCAACCACTAAATCACAAAAAGAGTTTTCAATATCTAGATACATAATAGTTGCTCATACATACAGTAGTTGATCTTATTGATTTTCGCGATTTTTTATTGTCTGTGCATTAGAGGGAGTCCATTTAATAAAATTGAGCAAGAAAACACCAATGCTAATTTTGAATTAATATTAAATATTTTCTTTGTTCAACCCTTAAATTTATTCCGATTGATTGTGTATTTAGTGAAGGAGTTAAAAAATCTAAAAGAAGCAGCGAACGCCAATCGTCATGTTTCCTTACCACGGATTACGGATATGCAGGGATTCGTGAAAATTGTGATACCTGATGAGTCGAATGAGAGCATAATTACTAAGACTCTACCGGTTAAACCGAACATGACCGTGAAGGAGTTGTGCAATATGATAGCTCTGAAGTTCAAGCTTCCTCATCCAGATGACAATGCACTATTTTATGTCATTGATGGAAAAGGTAAATTGTTTTTATATATTCATACATATGCATGTATATTTACATAGACGATCGGATTTAAGTTTTTTCCATCCATATAATAGAAAAATTTCATGGACAGGCAATAAATCTTAGACCCCTGCGCCGTTTATTTTTGCGTTATCGACGGGAGAGTAGGCACCGATCGCATTCATCACTGTTACTCAACGTAACACCGATTTTACGTTAGTAACCTGCTGCTTTATTTCGCACTATAATCATCAAATTATTTAATAAAAATGATTAACTAAATTTAATCGATATACTGAACCCTAACATACCTTAAATCCTAAAATAAACATATACTTCCTTTATTGCAATCAGTAGCAATCAATTAGATAGTAGCTATCATACACTGATAATCATGGATTAAGAACACTTCGTCACTGAAATAAGAACACTTCTGAAAAAAAACAATTTCAACGTATTCAATTTAATTTCAACGTATTAAATGAATTATTAATATTTCGTAATGGCTCCGCTAGCAGTTATGCATTCAAAAATGCGGTTTGGCATGGTAGTGCACATACTAAAAAGAGTTCGCTCTTCGAGCCCACGCCATGCCGCAGCTCAGGGATTGTATCAAACTGTCGCCCCTCAACATAGACAGCCCTTACTAGTTGCCTCCCAAACATTCTCCATTGGATTAAGATCTGGCGATCGTGACGACCAGTCTAGGGTGTCAATATTGTTGTCGCGGAGCCATGCCAAAGTAGACCTGGAAACATGGATAGGGGCGTCGTCTTGCTGGAAGACGTCTCCCCGGCTGATAAATGGGAGCAAATGCTGCCAGAGACAGGTCTGGTACGTTTGTGAGTTGATAGTTCCATTCAATAAGCAAAGGGTTGTTTTTTTCAGCACAAAATAAACCCCACACCATTAAGTCGCCGCCCCCTCCCCATCGCCCTCCGATATGTCACAAGAGGTTCTTTCTTTAAATCATGCCAATAATAGGCAACACAATCCGGATCATCCAGATTCAACTTGTTCTCATCGGAAAACCACACCTTAATCCAATATTGTGCCATGTTGGCACGACAAAACGCCAGACGATTTTCTTTGTGAATGCTGGTTAATGGTGGGTTTAACCATCTTCTGTCGAACGATATGGTTCTTCTTGAGTGTCCGCTGGATAGTACTGATGGAAGCGTTCAAGTTCAGCTGTGTTTTCAACGTCCTTGGCGGTTTTGGAGTGTTGCTTCCGTTCCTGCTCTTGACTCTCCTGGAGTCAGGGCCGGGGCGCTACCTCTGTAATTTTTGCTGTAATTATCTCCATTTCTTATATAGGTTGTAATAAAACACACAGACCGATGAATTTTGCATCCAATAGCACGTTTCCCAAACCCTTGCTCAAGGTATGCATCAATTTGACCGCGTTCGCCTTCACTTAAATTGGAACATCTACCCATTAGCAAAACACGGCAAGAAGTGATCAAAACTTGACGCCACGCGAGCGTGCACACCAATTAGTTGTTTGGATGGCAGATACACAATCACAACGTCGATGCATGACCAACGTATCGCGTTGGGGTTGTCATAACGACCTTTAAATCCTCTGTTCTTATTTCAGTGACGCACGTGATTGTGGTCAAAAATTTGTTATCTGTATTTACATAGCAAACGCGAATAGCCATGGTTTCCATATGGTGGCTCCAAATGGACATGGTTAGTTGGCACACTTAGCATAAACAAAAGTTTAAATATGTGGTTCAGTCAAATAGTTTGCACACTATAACGAAGGGTTCCTAATCCATGACTAGCAGTGTACATACAGTGGAATTGGATATTAAACAAATGAATTTTACAAGAAAATGTCATGATGATACAGTTTAAAACACAGATGATTCCTAGATTTTGCACTTATCACCTGGGCAATGTCAATTTATGGATTGCAATGATTGGAATTTTCTGAATGATTTTTTATGTTACTTGATTGTCTCTAGTTTTTTTGCAGCTACATTTCTGCTTGCCAAAGCGGAGTGGTTGCAGTTTTGATGAAGATTTGATTATAATAGCATAAATGTACGTTGATTGATTATAAACATTTGTTCTCCAGAAATGCATTTTCAATTTGCAAATATCTACAACCGGTTATAAGAACTGCAACATTTATCAGTGCGACATTGGATGCCTTCGCTGCAGCATTTTTAGTGTGACATTTTGTGTACATTTATAAACTCATTGGTTTATCTAATGGCACATAGGGTTAGGTTATTATTAACCTAAAAACCCTATTTGACACAAAACTTAGCCATCTGTTTGAGGCTTATCTAAGTTAATTTTGTCCAAAAGAGAAAACTCTTGCATTTTTTGGTAATGTCTTTTCCACATTAAGTAGAGAGTCAACTAAAATCCATCATTTAACTTTTTGTTATGTGAAATGTTAAATTTGATCAAGCTTATGTGTAAAAAATGTCAGAAATTTGATCATTTTGATCAAGTATATCATTCATATAAATTATCAACGTACAATTGGCCTCATTTTCAAAAGAGTTTGTTTAGATAAAAATCATTAAATTACATTAATCCAATATACAACCGTGCATTTTTCATTTTTGTTTCTCTTGTTAAATGTGGGTAGTTTTAGTAACTTGAATGTGAATTCATTTGTTTTTTAAAGTCTAAATAAAATTATTCTGACGGTTCAACATAATGATTGAAAAGGTTAAGCAATTAATGTTTTTATTGACTTCATAAATATGTTGTGAATTGTCCATACAGCAAAATGGTTTCTATTGCATGTCTAGGTATTTGTGTTATAATAGTTTTATTTATTTCAACATGAGTGTTTAGAGACTCAACTTGATGCTAACGAATGCCCTCAAAATGTTCGAGGCCGCCTGGTTGCCGAGAAGAAAGATTTCATTTTTGCATATAAACGTATTGCTGCGAACATTATTTGGCCGACATAATTCCAAGCGACTCTTTTTAATAATTTGGTAGTTTATTGGCCGGCTTTGCTATGTGTAGGGAACGTTGTCTGTCTTGTGCTTAGCTAGGTTAATATAGTTGACAGTTGTGTTCAACGTTTTGAAATTATCAAATACTACAAGTGTACATAAAATAGCAACCGATCTATTTCAAATAGACCTGTATTGTACGAAATGTAAATGCAATAATTTTCGGGCATTAATATGGATGGAACTCAACTGCTGTATGCTTATTTTGTGTGCTATCGTAACAATTTTGTAGATTGGCGCACTTGGTGCTTTATCACTCTGAACGCGAAACACTGCGCTTCTTTCGTTGATTTCGACTCAAAGTCATTTTTGTATAAATAGTTATTTATTTTCAAATATTTTATGTTAATTGTTTCTGATTTAGAAACGACTTTCGTAATTCGCTTAGTCAATAGTGTATTTTTGTATTTTTTCAATAAACGTTTTTGTATTATATTAAAATTCGCTTTTACTCTGAATCATCTGTGAAATAGATATCACCTGATAATTATTCTTATAATGAAGTTACTATTTTTTCTTTTTTAATAATATTCAATATCAATAACTTGATATACTAGTTATATCAGAATATAATGTTAAAGACTTATTTCCTTCCTTGAATTCTTTAGATTCTGCAATTCAATTCAACATCGAAGAAGAAAACAGCAAAAAACTACCATTTCTCAATATTAACATTGAAAAAATAAAGAACAAATTTACGTCATCATACTACAGTAAACCAACTGATACAAATTTAGTAATTAACTACAATTCAAACGTACCCTTTGCATGCAAAAAGTCCATGATCAAAGGTCTGATACATCGACATTTCATGATTGATCACAATTACGAAGAAATTCATAAATCAATCATTAAGATCAAAGATATATTAAAGCGTAATGAATATCCAGCATATATAGTCGATAGAATTATAAAAGAAAAACTAGAAGACTTACTACAAAGTCAAGAAACTAAAAACAAACAAAGTGATTACTTATACAATTACATCTTTAATATTGAATATCGAGGCATACAATCAATTAAATTACAGAAATATCTGAAAGGAATCACTCATTTTTAAAGATAGGCTTTATACTAAAGATCTATAAACTAAGACATATAATAGGACTAAAAACAGAAACCAAGATTGAAAACATTTCCAAAGTGATATATGAAATAACTTGCAACTGTGGTGCACAATACATTGGAAAAACGTCAAGGAATTTACAATTAAGAATTAAAGAACACAAAATTCATTCGACCATCTCGGATCATTTACAGAACTGTAATATGAAATTTTCATATAAAATTTTATCCAAGGCAATTGATAATTTTCAACTAAGCATCATTGAATCAATTTATATAGAATTAAAGGAACCAAGCTTAAACAAAAAAGATGAATATAAATACAAACTAAATTTACCGAAAATATTATAAAAAAATATATAAAAATATGTAATTTGATGAATATTTTGTAAATTTTATAGTGGGGAAACTTTTTGAAAATAAATGATGCGTTTCTTTTTTAAATTCATATAAATAATCCTGATTATTCTATTAATAGAAACTAGCAATCGTCACAGCCCAAGTTAACCACTTTTTATTTGTAAATATTCGTTGTTTTCTTTTTTTTTGTTTAATTTTGTATTACTTTCTTGACGCTTTCAAAACTTCTTATCAGTATTTCTATATATTGTTAAAACAATTTCTGAATATGGATTTTCTTCTTTTCTTCTTCTACCAAAATATATTAAACAAATAAGTAGATTAAAAAACTTTAAAATGGATATTAAAAAATATTTTTGCACTTATAATATAAAAAAACTGAAATGGCGACGTTATAAATTTTATAATTCTGATTATTCTATTAATAGAAACTAGCAATCTTCACAGCCCACTTTTTATTTTAAATATTCGTTGTTTTCTTTTTTTTGTTTAGTTTTGTATTACTTTCTTTACGCTTTCAGAATTTGTTATCAGTATTTCTATTTATTGTTAGAACAATTTCTGAATATCGATTTTTCTTCTTCTTCTTCTTCATAAGAATTTAAGAGACAAAAAATTCTATTTTACTTTTCTAACACTATATAAATTTAAGGAAACATCAAGACATATAAAAGTTAACAAGTCGCAGGGGCCAAACAAAACACCAACATGGTTTATAATAGAATCAAGGCATATCATAAGTAGACCACTATGCGATATATTAAATCAATGCATTAATGAAGGTGTTTTTCCAGAGGAATTGAAAATTGCAGAAATAATACCCAAAAAGGGCAATATTGATGAAGCTACTAATTACAGACCAATCTCAGTTCTATGAATTATAAGTAAAATATTTGAAAGTATTTTATATCACCAAATTAATGAATATTTCGAAAAATATCAAATAATAAGATTTTTACATATTGGATTTAGAAAGAATATGTCCACGAATAATGCATTAATTTTTGTTTTAGACGATTGGAGAAATCATATAGATAAAGGAGATAAAGTTTATATCTCATCATTAGATCTATCTAAAGCATTTACTTCAATAGATCATGAAATGCTAATTAAAAAATTATAACATATATATAACTTTAATGAATATGCAACTAAGTTATTAACCTCTTATTTAACTAGTAGACAGCAATACGTAAAATTAAACAATGAAATCTCTAATAAACTGATAATTAATAAGGGAATACCTCAAGGCTCTGTTCTAGGGCCATTAATATTCAATCTTTATGTTAATGACATCAATTTTAATGAAAACATAAAATGTGTCCAATGTGCTGATGACATCCTGCTGTATTCATCCGACTATTGTGATTTATTGAGCGCACTACAAACTGCAATACTATACTTTGAAAAAAATAAAATGAAATTAAATGTTGACAAGACTAGATTTATGGTGTTAAATAATTATAACAAGACTGAAAAATTCATGTGAAAAATAAACAATAATGTCATACAAGAAGATACAAAAATTAAATACTTAGGAATAATCTCTAACAATAAGTTAATTTTTGAAATCGAAGTCTACAAAACCATGCAGAAAATGATTACAAGGAATCAAGACAGTATCTAAAATTCAAAGATTCATACCTATTAATTGGAAAGTCACTCTAATAACATCATATATATTGCCTCGTTATTTATATTCAGCCTGTTTATTAACAACTCTTAATAAAAGAATGAAGATCAAACTAGAAATAATTTTTAATTGGACTATCAATCTGTGAAAGAAAAAAGCAAACTACAATTAAAGAAAATAACTATTTATTTGCATTGGAATATTTACAAAAACAAAGATCTTTAGAAGTATTTTTCAAATTGAAGGCAAGAGACAAAATACCAACTAAAATACATTTAAGAAAAATTTTTTACAGAAAACTTAAATTTAAGAAAAATGTGATGAAGAACTCATTTACTAATTTTTGTATTGACTTATGGAATGAATTACCACCTCAGTTTAAAGAAGAAAAATTAATTAAAGACTTTAAAAGAAATGTAAAAATGTATTTGAAACCAAGAAAAATCAACTATTTAAATTACCAAAGATTCTTTGGCAAAGAATTCAATCAATTACAACTACCAAGCTTAGTCATTGAAACAGAAAATCTATTTTAAAATCTTAATAAGTGCTTAGCACTTTATTTGTATAGTGATTATATATACAAAGGATTTTAAAAATAAAATATTAAATATTACATATTAAATATTAAACTTGCTATGGGTATTCTTAAAATGTGCTTTAGTACTCCAAAGCTTACCTATGCTCTGAGATCTATGCATCCCTCTGCTAATAGTGAGGTTATTTTAAGGAAATTTGATTAATCCTTCGGGATGCTACTTCATGTATCATTGGGTCACCACCCCCTGAAATTGCATGGAATCAAACATCTTTCTCTATCAAAATGGGAAGCCTTGGTATACGTCATGCCTGTGACCAGCATCTTTGTGCTTATTTGGATTCTGTCTTTAAAGATCAAGATTTGTTTGAGCAGCTCACCAATGCAGATATTACCAGCTCTGTGGATTTTAGTAATTATCTCTCTCTTCTTTTCTTTTTTTCCCTAACTGGGTCAGAAGAATTACTTCAGCACTGTACCCAGAAAACTTTTCAATACAATATTGACAAAGTTCGTTATGAGAAATTTTTTAGTCAAGCACTTGAAGTTCGCGACCAAGTTAGATTGCGCTTTCTTACTGTCGCTTCTGAGGCGTGGTTAACTGCTATTCCTCTGAAAGCATTTGGCCTCAATCTTCTTCCCTCCGAATATCTAGCAGTAGCTCGTTACCGTTTAGGTCTCCCGCTCTTTTCAGAATCTAGAAAGTGCCCCTCTTGTCAGAATGGGACATTGGATATTTATGGAGACCATGCTCTTACTTGCAGCAGCAAAGTTGACAGCATTGTTCTGCATGATCGTCTTCGCGATATTGTATACTCCCTATCTCCTGTCAAAGAGCAACGTAATTTAATTAATGGGACTGGGTTTAAACCTGGAGATGTGCTCATTCCTGTTTGGTCTGCAGACAAGGGTTAGGTTTACTACCAAGAATTTGCTAGAAACACACATCTACTTAAATGTAGCAACACAAATTTACACAAATATTTCAACAAGAGCTCAATCAATACATAAATATAATAAATATTTGTGATGCACACATCTGGCGCTAAATATAAATATCTAGTTAGGTCATTTTTAAAAGTATCATAAAAAATATTTTTTACTTAGATATATTTTTTGTTATTTTTTGTCTACATATGCATTATGCTTAGCTTACTGCTTTCTGAATAACAAATGGTGACTGGCGTTAAAAATTAAGGAAAATTTATACTTAGGTTTAACCCCCTGCCCACCACACAATACTATTATAAAGTACTGGTAAGCTTTCCATTTCCACATTATGGGTGCTATAAGTAAGATTTTTTTCACAAACATAAATTATATAAATATAAAATGAATCTGAATTCCATTCGAAATTTTGCTGAAAATTTCCAATTGTTTAAAATAAATTTTTTGGTTAAGGACGGATACGGGCAAGAAGTTTCGAGGACATTGGGTAAAAGTAATACAGTAATTTTTTGTGGTCGGCTGCTGTATTAAAAAGGCTTCATTCACACATCACTAATATATATATATATATATATAAGAACTACAATAAAGTATTTTTGTAGGGCAGCCGCGTCATTAAAAAAAATAATTTGACTACCTTTCTGAAAAATAACATCCAAATCTTAGCAATTTCAAATACATTTTAATGAACAATAATGTAGATTATAGATTTGTAGCAGTTAATTTTGACAATTAAGGTCATTATAATTGCCTAGAATAAATTGCATAATAACAAGTTTAATATTAAATTGGTTGTTTCAGTTTAACTACAGAACTCTTTATTTATTTAGTAAAATTTGATAATTGATTAACTGAGATCGCGTCATTTTCTTCTAGGAATATAATAAATATTTAGTTGTTTTGGAAATGAATTATTGCATTTAGAAAAGCATAGATTGATTTGTGTGACTTTAATAGGCAACTAACAAGCACTGTGTTAATAATTAACTATTGACTTTTTGTTTAATGAAGGAAAAGCACCTGTTTGCTTACTCTTTTTAAGGATTACCAACTCATCCATAATTCAAGAAAAAATCGCCGAACGAAAATGAACAGCAGCAAGGCAAATAAACGCACTGTTCACTTTCAGCAGCGCCGCTGCTCCAATGCCATCAGAGAAGCAGCCGAAAATCATGCCTTCGAGTCAAGTGACAGTGAAGATGACTATTTGGATCAAATAAGACGGCAGCAAAGTGAAATAAACAGGAAATCCAAAAGCACTCAATTGGAACAGGTATATTTTTAATAACTGATCGTTATTCAGAATTTTAATCAATTGCCCGAAATCCTGTTACTCAACCCCTCAAATGGATTGAATACTTGCCGCATTTTTTTGAAATGTGGGTATTGCGGCCGAATTCGCTCACAAAACAAAATATATATTAGCGCTGGACGGTATACCAAAAAATCAAAAAATGAAAACCGAGTTTTTGGTTTTTACCAGAAGTAGTTGCTTAGAATGTATTGGATGGAACCCAAAAATGCTTGCTAAGTTGGAGAATAATTGTGTTATACTTGATTAACTAAATTTTGTGTTATGAAAATATACTTTGGAAAGGTATACTTATCTTGAATAAACTTTTTTAAATCTGATAGAAGTTATCAATTTTCTGTTTGTTGAACATAATCAGTAGGATTATCACATTAATATATTAATGCCAATAAAATGAATTAATGAAATTTAACAATGTAAAAATTGCGTGAATAATATTTATTAATTATGATTTTTTATAATTCCATTATGAAATAATCAAGATTTTTATTAAGCCTACTTATCTTCTTAACTATTGCATTGATTTGGACTAATGTTAAACTATTTGTCTTTGTTATTATAGAGAATTACAAAAAATATTCAAATTCTTAAAGTCTATATGAATTAAGTATGCCTGAATTTGCATGAATATTGAGATTTTAACACAGCAAACTATTTTCTTCAATAATCTTACCTTTTAGTTCTAGAAAACCTATCGTTTCAGAAATTATTCGCAGCTTTATGTTTTAAGCTCCATGTTTGTCAATATCTATGAGATTTAGATAAGAGCCAAGTCATGGATTATATATTGATTTTGGTCTTTGAAGCTTAGAAGCAATTAATAAGATGCTTTAACATTATTATTAAATTAATAGATTAATAAATGAATAGGATGCACATAAGAGTTCATTGCTTCGCAAATCCTAATGTGCTGCTAATCAATTTTGAAATATTACTCCGGCAGACGTTTGAAAAATCAAGTTAGTAACAAGCAATCTTGATTGGCGATAAGTTAAGCTAATAAATTCGAGTTTAAGCTGTTGTCAAATCACTAGAATTCGGTATAGATATCTCTCCGATGTTCATCTTCAATAGCTTTATTTTCGTTTGTCATAATAGCATATGTACAAATAAGTACATACTTACAAAATGTACAGACACCTATATATACACATGTACTACAACCTAAGCTAGGCAATTAATGTTAATAAAAACAACAATGCAATTAAATATAACAATACAATACAATCACACATATAGAAATAAACATATTCGATTTCGATTTGTCGCTACAGAGTTTACTAGGTTAAAAGTACTTTTTTGTTTTTCTACTAATAAATTGTTTTTTAATAATTTTTTCAATTTTTTAGGATTTTTTTTTGCCTGATGCTGACAAGTAGTTCATTCCAAAGTTTACATGATGTTGACGTAAAAGAGTTAGTCCAATATCTATTTCTTAGCATTATGTTGCATATACATTTATTTGCTTGTTAATTACATTTTAAATATTGTTCATTCAGCAATTTACGCTTAATTTCCTTAAACATGTGTAATAGGCTGCTGTACTTTGTGATAAAAGCTGCGGTAAGGATCGATAATGTTGTTAATCTTATACAGGTTGATGTGTCTTAATACATAAAAACTAGTTATAGTACACAAAAGCGGAAAAATAAAAACTATGTTATACAAACCAGGCAAACTACAAAGCCACTCACAAGTATCTTTCGTTTCTCAAAGCCATGAAAGTTCTATAAGGCGTAGAGCATATCTGATTCCAATTTAAGCACTTTTCGTTTCCAACTTTTTGATCAAATCAAACTGTGTATTTATTTTTCTTGCTTTAAAAATCAAGTAAAACCAAGTAAAACAAAGTAAATGCAAAAATTAATTAATCTCAAAAATTTACAAACAAAATTAATTTATATTTTACTAATTATCTCAAAATATTTTAAATTCTTAACAAACAAAAGTTTTTTAAAACAGCAACCCTGTTCACTCGAACTAACATGTGAATATACATCATGTTTTGAGCTCATAAAGTTAAAATTTGACACTTAATACAAAAATTGACACGTTTTTTGGGATTTGAAAGAACGTAAATTACATGTACCTTTGTTTGATTAAATGAAAGATTATTTTAAAAGTATTTTAAGTGGCATTTAAGCAACTTTTACACATTATTGTTCTGGGCAGAGAAATTTTCATCTTGAATTCAAATTCATCTATTCCCAAGAGTTACTTTGGCAAGATCCAAGAAATTTTGCACAACTTGGGGTTTTCACATTTTTATAATTTGAGGCACAAATTATATTTTTTTAATCTTCACTTTTCTTATAAAATGGTTCATATTTTAGCAATATTTTTGGCCATTTTCAACATTGTTCAATATTATATGAACAGTGCTTATCAAACATTGTTTTCGTATTTTCCTTGCTTCATCTCACTTCTTAATGAAACTCATAAATACTATCAACTGAATAATCTTTTTTGAAAATATTTATTCTATTAATAAACAGATCTATAAGGTTTGTATATTGAACTAGAATTTTATGCTTGTAAGCATCTAATCGATTGACAAAACTAAATTATAATTTTTGAAATTACTCTGTTTTTGTGGTGCCCAGCTCTATTAGTTTCTGTAGTTTCACAAACTTCATCAATAGACAAAAATAGTATGATGGTACTTAAGGAATTGAATTCTGCTAATAAAATTTCAACCTTTCTATGCTCTTTTTACAAAAATTGGCGTTCAAATGACCAAATTTTCTAAATTTATGAATTTGCCAAACTTTTACAGAAAATTTTAGGCAAAAACCTTATGCTCTGTCATACTATGTTGATAGGCTATCTTTCAACATATTACAATTGGCTTCTATGTTTTACTGAAATGAATTCTACTTCAAATTTTCCATTATTTTATTTTTCATTTAGAATAAACTTAGAGGAAAACTACATGAAAAAATCCTTAAGATTTCAAGATTATGATTTTTATCAACTAAAAAATTCGTATTTATTAAAAATCAAGGTTGGATAAACATTGTGTATCTACGTATAAATATTGGTCCTAAGAAAAGCTTTGTTTGCAATTGATAAGAATCCGTTTGGGCACGCCAGATACAAGCATTCAAATTGCGATAAGTGTTATTTGCAGGGATATAAGCTAATCGTAACTTACAATAACTGAACAGTTAATTTTTTAAATTTTAGCATTTTGTAAATAAGCTTTCCTCTACTGTATCACAAAAACTTTTAAAAGGCGGCGATCAAAAGGTGCGCGAAGCGAGCATTAATGGGGCTGCTATTAAAATGTAAATACCTTCAGCAATTAATATTAAAGGGAAATGAAAGTGCATTGGTGATGAGGTTTTGGAATTCAGACAAAGATATATAATTTATTCATGATCATGCGCGATAGGTTTCTTAGGACAGCTGGCTCATTTAAACTTTGGTTTGTGCAAAATATAGTTACTTGCCAGGAAAACACTTCAATCAAATATCTTATTTCTAACAGTGAAACTTGAAAATTTGTCCTAAACAATGCAAAAAGTACATGTGTCTAATGTCACACAACATAAAGTTTTCTCAAGTCCTTATGAATTATAACCACAATTGAATTCATCATAGGTAGTTCGTTATTCTGAGTGATTGATATGTAAACAGTGGGATATTGGAGTCAGGTGTTAGCTAAAAATTTGATGATATCGATAATGCATGTCAAAGTCTATCATTATAATTTATTCATGAAAATTCATCGGTTACTTTATAAAATTCCTGTAAACAAATAGAAAGACAATTTCAGATTTGAAGGAGAGGAACATGAAAATGGCAGTAAATGTATTCAAATTTGCCACCAGGGGTGAAATCAGGGAGTCCAGACACCAACTTTTTTCATTGAAAATGTACATATTGTTTCGTTTGATCAATGGCTCAATTATTCTACCTAAAGCAAAATTTTCAAAGAGGTAAATTGATCTTAATCACACATACAAAGATATTCATATATTATATTTCCCCTAATTCACAAAAGTTTGCTCCTAAATGTTGTTGCCCTTTTTCTTCTATACACAGTAATGACAAGGGGGATGAAAGAGCTGAAGAGCCCAAAATAATAATAGACAAGAGATGCAATTGCTTCATGTGATCAGTTGGGTCATTACTACAGTGTACATTGAACACTAGCAAATTTTTGCTATATTCTTAATTCAGCTAAAATCAATACATTTGTATTGCATAGAAATCGCTTTGTTTCATTTGAAAAACGAAAACGTCATCGTCCTCGAGTACTTTTTTGAAAAACTTGATCTTCAGTTGCTGCAGTTGGTTTGTATGAAAATATAAGAACTGTTTTCAATAGACCTTTTCGATATCACTGTTATCATCTGCCATCACTAAGAAAACAAAAGCGTTGCTCTCTTTATCATTATTCTGTTGTTAGGAACACGATGAACAGCTGTAAAGAACCAATCTTTAAAGCTCATATGTAAATCTGTCATTAGCATTGTTTTCAATAAATAATAAATTGCTTTCAGTTAAGTTGACTACATTGTAAATTATGTGGCGCTTACATGTTTTTCTAATAGTAAGGTCAAATTGACCCTGCTTGTGCAAAAGTGTCAGAAAAATCGTATGCATTTAAATGTTAAGTTTAGCTCACATAATATGTATTGGATTCTTAAGGTGTATTTTTATTTTCGCAATGATAAAAATTTAATATATATATATATATATATATATATGTATACATTGATTGGATTTTCGTTATGTTCTATTTTAGTCTTAGCAGTATGGAAGAAAAATGCACCTCCATCAGCTTATTGATGTTACACATTGACATAATTAAATGCTTAAGCTTGTTATAAAAATCCAAATGGGAACTATCTAGACAGAATACAAGCACCTATATTCTATATTAATTTTCAAAAACCATGTCATTTTTCTTTCAATATTATAATGCATGTTTCCATGTGTAAGGAGAATTTTTAAAGGTTCAAGATTTTTTAATATTCTGTTAGACCTTAATTCAATAAACTAGTTTTTGCCTATACCCGAAAATGTATATTTTCAAATTCTGTTTTATTTTTGTAAGTAAAGACTTGTCTTTAGCTAACACAAAGTATCTCAAGATTTCTCCATTTAATTTATCACTTCTAGGTAGATGTGGTCTTTCGTTAAAACTTCTTACTAAAAAATTTAGAGATTTATACAAAACAATGTACGCATATTTCTCAAAAAAATTCCTTAGTATATTTTTTGTTGACAATTTCGTTTCAGATTGCAATGTCTTCAAGTCAGGATTCTAATTCTCCATCTATATTCAGTGTGTCTCTAGAAGTATCATCGGCGTCAAGCAGTCGTGCATCTTACACACGTCGAAAATCATGTCTATCAGAAGAAGAAAATTTTGATAAATGGGACAGAGGATATTGTTGCAGTGGGTATCCCAGAATCGCAATGCATGCCCTTACAGACGATGGTGAAATATCAGGGGTCATTTTTCACAATGAAAGCAACACAGTTATTATTGACAAATCTGCTTACTATGAGGTATGAACTTTTAGATTGTCAATGTGTCTTCAAGCGTAAATAATGTTTAAACTACTATAATGGAAGATCTTAGTATAAATATGCTTAAATTAAAATGATAAACGCAAAAATGAATGCATATATAAATCCTAAAAAACTAGTTATTAATAGTATTCACAATTCAACCCTCTGACTCTGCGTAAAGTCTGTAACAAACGATTCAACTAACTTCAGCAGTTCTATCAATTCTAATTAATAATGAAACATACAAAATGAAATTTTAAATGTTAAATATTTGTGCCTATTTGGAAACAAATACTACCATTGTAACTAATCAAAGACGCTGATTGATAATCAATCCAGACAAAACTTCTAGATGAAGGACAAGTTCTTCGATTCAATATCATAAATAGAAAAATTGTTAAGCAGATACCTTGATGTGTGATTGAGAATTCGAGATTCAAATTGCTTAATTCGAAACATATACATCAACCTCATCATCAGTATATGTTCTTATTGTATTACAATTGACTGGCAACATTTTCATGTTGAAAATACAGTTCACAAACAAATGAGGTTTTAGAAAAGTAAAAATTTAAAAATTAAAGATTTAGGTGATCACTTCTTATCATTTATTATGTTTAGGAATACGATTTCATTAAATTGAACGAAATAATCCAATTGTCTCCATCAAGTAGCGATTGTGAAAAAAAGCTTCCCAGCATAGAAGTCATTTGGGATCCAATCAACCGCAGATACTTTGCGCGGAGTCGTGCATGGATTCTCACAAAATTTATAGGTATTTTTCCTTTATTTGTTCTGCATTTACTTTAATCTAATCAAATTATAGAATCCAAATATTCAAATTATGTTGTATAGACATTTTAATTTCTTTGTTCCGTTTGTATTACAGTATGTGTAAGAATTTAACTTTTATCACTTTTCAATTAATTCGTAGTAATTAGAATTAGGTATTATTATATAACAAGCAGCCTATAATGTAAGTGATAAATTTTTTCCATTCCTTTCGGGCTATGCAAAAACAGTTTTACTTCATGTGGATAATTTGTACCTCTATACCTACTTAACAAAATGTATCAAGAGGAAACCATTGAAATCAACTATAGCATAGAAACATTATTAATCTAAATAGAATTCGCAAGCCCGGGATCCCGAATTTCGCCACTTTCGAAATTTATTGGGAATTCAATCTCGGTATTTCAAATTGCTAACCGATGTGTTGTTTATTTTGTTTTATTACATATATTTTGTTGTTGAAATGGTATAAAGTTTTGCAATAATTTAAATAAATATGGAAGCACGATTGTGATCAATAACCTACACATTTGATGATCATAGCATTATTGTAATTAATGCTTCCAAACTTGGTAAAATAGGCTAGACAAGCAACTTCATACAAGTTGTATATTTTTAGTCTTTGAATATTCAAATAATATAATTTTAGAGCAAATTATTTTTGTTTGGGGTAGCAAAATTTCATTAAGCTTTGTGATGAATACAATCTCCAAATTAAGCCTCTGAAATCAGCATTGCAATAGGTTACAATTAATTTATAATCATTATATTATGAACTAAAACAAGTAAAGTACATACAGTTCACACTATCAGAGAAGATTTTCCATGAATTTATATGTATCATCAATAACTTCCCATGATACATGAAATTATTACAAAACTCTTCGTATTGAGAATGCATACTTATTTTGTATTTAATTCTGTGATTTTCGGGTTTGAAACATTTGTTAAGACAATGTAGTTTCAAAAAATTTTATTTACTAGAGGGCATTGATAAATTCTTGTTATTAATTAGAATTTTATTTTATAAACAAAACGTCTTAGAATTTTGCAATTTAGTTGTTAGGAAATTCCAATGTTGGTTTTCAAAAAAATACATTGGTGTTAATAATTTTGTTTAAGGATGGTTTCAGATTATCGACAAAAAAGTTATAATGTTACACCGAAATAATCACGTTCCAACAACTTCATTGCAAGTAACGTAAGCATAGAGAGAGTCAATATCAAGCAAATATGATTCCGACCCAATTGGAATTTTACTACCCCAACCTGACCGGCCCGAAATTATAATACCCGACCCGAAACTTTGAACTTGATTTGAGGTAATGAATCTCTGTCTAATCAAAAGGCCATTAACATTAATCATTATCTGGTAGGAGAAGCAACAATTCATCGGTATTACTTAATGTCTTGGATCTTTCTCAAATCAAGCGCAATTTTTCTACACGAACCCGACTCGACCCGAAACCCGAAATCAGGTCAGGTTTATCGGGTACCCGATATCACTCTCTAGTAAGCAACATTCATGGTAAATCCAAAGTATACAAGAACCGAATATTTACAATTTAGTTGACATGTAGAATCTGGCCCAACTAGTTTAGAGGCTTTCTATTTACAATCCGAGCTATTATGAGAAACCCAATACATAGTTTTCTTCAAGCAATGCAAATGCTTTGCGCCAAAGAAAAACGAAAATAAAATAAATAATTCACTGAACTCCAAAATAAATAGCGTTTTGACATTGACGTGTTATTTAGTTAAAACCTGCTCTGACTTAATAATGCTATACATAGAAGACACCTAGCTGCCTCAAAACAACCAATAAGCTGCTGATCTGAAAACTTTTTTACCTACTTTTTGAACATTAATGTTTCCCAATGGGTTGAAATTAATTTCAGATTTTCATAATTAACCTAACATCACCCGAGCCAATCTATTTTAAAAGAAAATCGAATCCGCAAAGGGCCTATTAGTGTTTCAAAAATGTAAATGCCTGCTTACTTTAAAAAATGTCGTTTCTTATGCAAAATTATGCTTTATTATGAACCATATAAATACTAAGCTGGATTTCTACAATGTAGTTGTTACCTTAGTGTGTGTGCGTGTTGATAGACTTCGGGATAATAGAAATACCAGTCTGTCATATTCCAGATATAGAAAAATAAAGTACTTGATATTCCATCTCATTTTTTTCTACATGAAATACATTGTGATCTTCTCTCCATTTTTGCACATATTTAATACGAACTGCTAAGTTAAAAACAAGGGTTGTATAGAATTATAATCTCAATGAACACGTAGGTATAAGAACATACGCCTACAAAACAACAATATAGATTTATTGAAACCATTAATGCCCGATTTTATAATTTTTTTTATTGATAACAGCAATAAGGATTTTCTTGTCAATAAAGGAATTAGAAAAAACATGTTCAGGGTTTCAGGAATTTTATCGATAAACTGAAGTTTAAGCATTCAAATGAAAAATTTACACAGGTTGTAGTGACAGCTTTTTCTAAATATATGGTTATACATATATATATATATATATATAAAAGTAGATACAAATGATTTATCTGGGACTTTATTATTGATCTTAAATCGTCTAAATCAGTTGTTCTATTTGAATATCTACGATTCCATAAATGATATTTTTTAAATATCAAATCAATTACCTCCTTATAATTCAATATTATTTCTAAACTTTTGTCATTAGCGCAATATAAAAACTAATCATTATACTAGCATTAAATTTTGTAAAAAAATCATGCAACAGTCTTTTACTAATGTTGCAATTCGCAATTGGAATCGATTACTAAATGAAATTAAAATGATTAAGAGTGCAATTAAGTTTAAGAGACAATTGAAAGCATTTATGTTGAAAGAATTTCATTTTGGGTAAATCCTGGTTAGGTTTCAAATTTTACAATAAAGATTATGCAATTAAGTTCCATTGCCTGAACAGAACAGACTTTGTAGTCTTGTTATTTTTTGTAAATATCAGTTATTTGTTATCATTCTTGACACTATTCAGATAATAACCAGTCTTTGTAATTGAAAATGTTATCTGAATAAAGAATATCTTATCTTATCAATAATTTGTTGTAAAAATAATAGCTGATCTATTATAAAATCACTGGTAGTTAATGTTTAAATTTCAGAAATATTTTACTGATAACACCCTAAGAAGAATATAACGTAAAATCATACATACACCTTTAAGAATATTTGCCCAATCCACACACACACAACAACAAAATTTTAATGAACTGTAATGAATTCGCGGATACATTAACCCCTCCCCCCATCCACCTTTGCCCAAGAGCCATTTGCGCTAATCATCTGTTTTTCTATTTCTCTATTTAAGTGCGTATTCCACAAATATATTATGAATACAACTTATAAAAATACAAATTGAATTTTAGAAGTCTTGTTAATGTTGATACCTTAAATATGTTTTATATAATAATTTGTCACAAAAGAGCCTAAGAGAAATATTCTCTTAAACTTAATAACTAACATAGTTTACATGTTATTTGAGAAGTGTACAATGTATATACTTTTTATACATGTTTACATATTTATGGGCGTATTTAGGACACACATTGTGTTATTTGGGTTGCAATGTTGTTTGTTGTCCCATTTGTACCTATTTTGGAAACAATCAACTGAAAATTTCAGAGTTGTTTGAAGCCAAAGAAGACTGGTGGACATTTCAAAGAATGATAAAGAGAATTTCACCAAAGAGAAAAAAAGTTTTAACTAAAAAAGAGATTTTCGACACACAGTTTACTACTAGTTTAAGAGGGTAGATGACGCAAATTCAAATTGTAGATTTTATAGAAAACATTTGAAAAATTTATATTTTAATAAAGTAAGATAGTTTTTTGTTCTGAAAGTATATATTTGAATAAATTTAATGATTTTTATAAACTGAAAAAGATATACAGCCATTCTTGTTTGCGTCGACCAACTAACAAAATGTAAATTATTTAACAATGTTAAAATCCATTGGTTAATAAATTTTGTCAAAGTGGCTTGGAAAATATTTTGATTGGCCGCGATGTCCTCTCTAAAGACAGTTGATTGCGCTCTCCGCTCCGCACTTAAAAACGTCACTGACTCAAACATCAATAAAGACGACGAACACTGCAAACTTGTAGCACCATTTTTGGCCCTCAGTCGAGATGAATTATTTTCATTGCATTCATTTCTTAAGGATCACACGCATACGTCCCTTACACCTAACTCGCGCGAACAAGAAGTCACTGACGCTTTTTTGCATTCAACAGCATCAAGAAATAAACCTATTACTCGCTCTCCAAGAAAACCTCGCAAGATCAAAACAGGTACTAATTTTTTAATTTTAGGTAGCTCCATGTTTAGGAAATTACGATCCAAAAACATAATCAGAAACAAAGAGGTCTCCGTGCACTCGTATCCCGGTGCATGCATATCTGAGCTTCAACAGACATTGGAACTCTACCCGCAAACAAAAATTAAAACAGTTTTCGTACAAATTGGAAGAAATGATATTCTCAAGAACCCAACCAACTACGAAGCTAAGTTTACTGATCTTATTAAAATAATTAACCATATTTTTAGTCCTACTAAGATTTTTCTTAGTGAAATCCCACCTTTTTGCAACAGCCTGCTTCAAGGCAACAATGAAGTAGTAAAAGTCAATAAAATTATTTCTAACTTATCAGAAAAATTAAAATTTTCAGTATTTAAATTATTTTCACAATTTTGTTTAGGTCCAAA
>CABFPE010000961.1:18445-30127 GCA_900660155.1 Hofstenia miamia | reverse complement strand
CTCTAATAAGTATATTATATTCTCAATATAGTCTTCATTCCAAAAAAACCTCTTAGATGTAGCTGGAGAACCGTCATCCATTGTAATGCAAATGCAGTTTTACTATGAAAGCGCGCGCAATTGTAATCCAATTAAATTCAAGTGCTATTTAAAACCTTTCCGCAAGTGAGATCAACTAATCATCTCTATAAATTAATCTCGTCATCGTCTTTGTGACAAGCGCGCAAATTTACTTGTTTGGATTTACCTATTATTTTGATTGCTGAAACATTTGTTAAATATTCAATCATTTCCCATTAATGTAATAATCATCTGCATTAATATAACGAAACTTTAATTTTTAAGGCAGTTCATAAAATATTGAAAAGTATTTCACCCGGCTTTTAAAAATCAAATGGGAACACGTTCGCCCCGCTATAACTCAACTCGGTTGTGTCTTCCTATTTAAATTTTCGCAGCGGTATAACTTTTGCCCCGCTTGAAAGAACAGAGTTGAGTGGCAGCGGGGCGAACGTGTTCTCATTAGAGTTGAGTCGCTCCGCTGCCACTCAAAGCGGGGCGAAAAATTAAATGGGAACACTGCCTTAATAACCCAGACAGACTATTTCAGAGAGAATATTATGTAAGAATAATGTATTCATAATTGCAAAACTAAATTAGCACATGTTTGAAAGTTGTGTAACACTATGTGAATTTTTAAATAAATAAATCAATTTCAAAATTATGTGAACTGCAAATAATATGGTAAGCTTTGTAGAAGAATTACCCAGTTGAGAAAAGTAGCGGATACAGAAAGACAAAATCTACACCTTGGGCCATGGCAAAACTATATGCTAATTGCATAATTGGGTACCAAAAATTTCATTTTTTATTGCACCATTTTAAAGAATTTTCTCATTTCACTAGTTGATAAGAACAAATCAAAGAGGAAAACCACAATACAAGTTCAAACATCACATGTGAGGAACATGTTATGTCGATAAAGTTACAAACCATAATAAGCATGCCTTGTTCTAAAATCATAATATTTAGTCAATTTATTAATAACACTAAAACTATTACAGATTTATAAAAATGCTGTTTATGGGAATTTTATTGAACAAAATAATTAATTATTTATTTTTGTTGCAATTGTATTAGTTTAATAGAAAAATTATTCAATTGCTTTACAATGACTTGCATAAAATTTGATATTCTAGTTACAATTAAAGTTTTTCATTATGCTTTAACTAATTGTGTATAAGTTTCATATTGTATTTTGATTGCTCGATAATTCTTAAAATTGTTTTAAAATTTACTGGGTGCACTATGTAATTGAAACCTACTTAGATCGCTCTTAAAGCGAGAAAAGGAATGCAGAATACCCTCTCCTATTCGTCGTTCCCCATTCGCGGCCCCGCATATTTACGTGTTAGGCTCCCAACCCTAACCCTAACACATGTGTTGTAAGCATAAAAATAACTTTACGGTACAGTAATACACTATGGGTCACTATGCTATGAGGTGTTACTTTCCTCCTATACTTACATTTATTTTTTACTAAAATATTGTTGCAGTACAAAATTAAAATACATTATCATTACTATATTAGTGAAATACATAACTGCATGCAAAATATTACTACATTATTATTATATTATTACTATATTAGTAAGAGTGTCCTTAGAAAAGTTTGGGAAGCCTTTAGTACCATATATAATCTCATACATAGACGCTTAAAAACTGCATCCAATATTTGAGGGGAGTAAAGAACGTAACCTCCGCGAATTGCAAGGAAATTCTGTAAGCCGTTATTTGAATAATAAAATCTTTTATTCCGCTAAGATATACAAAAACTGAAATATGCAATATAATATTCATAATTTTATCAAGGATGTATTTATCTTAAACAGCGAAGGGAATGAGGGGCTGGTCAAGTATTAAGGGAATTTCATTTTCACTGTTAAAATCTTATCACCAATTTTTAATTCTATTATAAATTAAGAATCTAATTGATTCGACATCATAAAGAAATGTCAAATTTTCTGCAGCGTTGGAAATCGTATCTTATTAGCATTGTTTCCCCTCACTTCGGTAGCATAATACATATTACTGCACTTTGCAAAAATTTTCAAGAACAGTTGTCTATCATGGGCAGGAAAAAAGATTTTTGGCATTGCCGAAAAATGGCGAAACGCCGATTTAGGGCTATTATAATGCCAAAAGAAAAGGTAAATTTTTAAAGCCATAATTTCCTAGAAAAACTAAAATTCTGCAATCAGAAGGGGCGATTTTTAGTCGCGGGAAAAACTACAATTTACTGTTTGGCTAAATCACATTTTAATGGCAATGCATGCAGAATTTATATGCAATAGTGCTCAACATGCAAATGATGTAATTCCGCTGTTTACTGGGGTCTGAGAGCTGTTTTTCTAACATTAGTCATTTCAATATTATTAGGTACTCATTGCATTTAATTAATTTTAAGGTTTATTACGTGATGCCCTTCCAATAATGCTTCTCCCGTCAAATTACGGCATGGTATACGCCTGCACACATTTCTCACAATTCTTAAAACTGAACAAAATAAGGTAGATGTATTTTGTTCAGTTTTTGGTAGATGTATTTTGTTCAGTTTTTGGCAAGTCTTTTAAAGCTGGTAAATCTAATCATGTATCAGATCACATCAGAGTTGGAATCGGTTCGGTTTCGGTTCCAAATTCTGTACCCGATTCCAACTGTGGATCCCATGGTTCTGAACCTCATGCGAAATTCGTTATTTTAAAGAAACCACAACAAAATATACTAACCACCATTATCTCTCATTACAAGCAACGAACAGAAAAACTCTTTGAACGTTGACCTTGCTGAAGCTTTTATTGATGCAGGATCTCTAACGGTTTCGTTGTCTCTGCCCAAGTTGAAGCAATTTATGGAAAAGTTTTGCAAACGAAATGTTCAAAGAATCCCTACACTAGCCAACAGTGGCGTACGCAGGGGGACATGGTGGAATATCCCCCCCTATTAGGTTTCCAGATTTGATTTTGACTGGTTAAATCAAAAAATTTTTCGTAAAAAATTGAAAAATTTAAAATCTAGCATCGTGAAATGCATTTTTTAGGGTTTATTTTCTTAAAATTTTTGGGGGCTAATGATGATAACGCCCCCCCCCGTCATCCTGCGTACGCACCTGCTAGCCAACATTTATGCAGACAATGTGTTTTCAACAAAATTGGATGCTTTCAAGCAACTTGCTCAAAAATTCCCGCCGAAATTTTTTTCCTGACAATAAAGCATTGAAATATAAAATAAATCAGCAATACCATTACTATTAACATGTGTGATGATTTCTTTATCATCATCTGGTAATTAAAAAGATTGCATTAATATTTTTTATAACATTGATCTTGTGGCGATCAATTTACTAACTCAGAATTCTTAGAAAGTACAACAAAGAAATGTAAAAGTTAATAAACAGGTTTCAGAATTTTAATGTCACTCTAGAATTGCCATGAATGAAGAAACCTAGGCACATTTTGAATATTTCAATTACCCGATTCGACATTGTCTCAATTTGACAAAATACTTGTCGAGGTTTTCTGATAGCGACATTTCAGTCGTGATCAAGTGAATGACAAAAAGCAGGACAAAGTCGAGCAAAATTTTGGAAAATTTTGTAAACCCTAAAGAATACATTTAATCGCCTTGGTTTTCCAATTTTACAAATGTTTTATAGAAAATGTTTTAAAGAAAATCAACGTGGAAAATCTAACGGGAGACCATTCCAATGTGGTCCTCATTACGTACGCCACTGATGATAAATTAGCAAAAATGCTTAGGAACTAAGTCTTATAACAAGAATGTTTGATTATGACTACCATGTTTTCAAATTATGTCACTTAAAAGATCTGCGAAAACCAAGGGAGTCACACCAAAGTAAAGAACTTTGCATGCGATTGCATAAGTAACTGGAGATAAGACCTATGCTGTCATTAGAAAAACCTAGAATTTTAATTTTTTGTAGTAAGATACTGCGGTCTATGGAATCGAAAGCTTTCGAGAGGTCTAAGCAAGCAATTGCTGAGTATTCATTATCATTTATTGTTGATCGCCATTTTTCTGTAGCTTGTATTAAAGCGTCGCTCGTAGAAATACCTTTACGAAAACCATATTGTGTTTTGGAGTAGAGATCATGTTTACAAAGATGCTCGTTAATTTGATTAAAAAGAATTCGTTCAAAAATTTTGCTGATTGGAGAAGTGATCGAAATGGGTCTATAATTTTCGCAATCTTCGGGATCATTTCTTTTAAATAATGGTGTTATATTTGCCAATTTTAATTCATCTGGAAAAAAGGAGTGTTTTATACAATTATTTAAAATTTAGCATATTGGTTCAGCTATTAAGTCACCTGAGAGTTTTAGGAACCACGTTGGTATTAGAGAGGGTCCACTGGATTTATTTTTTAAACACTGTATCGACTTTATGATTTCATATTTTGTTGTAAAATGAAAAGAGAAAGAGGTTGGAGTTCCTTTGGGTTTATCAAGGCAAACGGTACATTCCTACCGTTGTAGTTTTCTAAATTTAGGAAAACTTCATTGAAAGCATTGCAGATTTCCTTCTTATTTGTAATGGATTTATCTTTATAGTATATTCTTTCTATTTCTTCGGTTCGCATGTTTTTTCTATTTAGCAAATTGTTAACAAATTCCCATTTATTTTTTTGGGAAGAAAGACTTTGATACTGAAAACGGGAATAATTATTACTTGCTTTTCTTATAGCAATGTTACATAAATTTCGTGCAGATTTATAAGCATTATGATTTTCCAGTGTTTGGGAATTTAAGTATTTTTTCAATTTCTGTTTCTTTATTTCGATTAAATCGAGGCATTTAGAATCAATCCATGGTTTTGAAACATTATTCTGAGTTTTTTTGGTATTTTCGGATGAAAGAATATATTTTTCTGGGCAGCATATATCCAAATAGAAAAGTAAAGTTTTTGTAAAATGTGATAGCATTTCATTAGGTGTTAATGATGAATATATCGAATTCCAGTTTTCGATTTTTAAATACTGTCGAAGTTTTTCGACATTTTCTGTTGATTTTTCTCGTATTTTTATCCAAGATTTAGAGGGTTTACAAACTTTTAGAATATTCGAATAAGTAGCTATAAGGCAGTGATCTGAGTATGGAAATTCAAAACAAAAATAATTATAAGACGAAGAATTTTCTGATATCATGAAATAGTCAATAAGCGTTTTACTATTAGCAGAAATTCTAGAAGGAATTTTTTTATTTATTAGTGAAATATTGAAAGTATTGAGAAAATTGCCAAGCTTACTTTTTTCGTTATTGTTTAGAAGATTTACATTCCAGTCTCCCATTACCATTATATTCGTGTTATAACTCAGAGCAGTAGAAAATTCATCTTCCATTTGTAAGAAAAAGTTATTTATATAAGTTTTATTTGGACAATAAGAGATATTTAATAATTGACTATTAAAATTTTTGTCTGGGTTTTGAATTTCAACCCAAAGACTTTCATAAGTTGAATCTTTTGCTATATCTGTCCTAAGTTTTGGTTTGAGTATTTTAGGTATTAAAAACATGACACCACCTCCTTTTGTCTTATTAAAATGAAAGGTTGGATTTCTGTCCTTTCTAAATATTTTAAATTTAGAGTTATCGATTGACCAGGACGAATTGTGATTATCATTTGTAAACCAGGTTTCAGTTATGCCCAGAATAAAGTTTGAATCCAGTTCAGAAATGAATTGTCTAAATTCCGAATTTTTTATTGAGAGATTCTGAAAATTTATGTGAATATATTTAAAAGAATTAGTTGAATGCATTATGTTTGATAATTCTGAGTATTCATAAATATTATCGGCTTTGGAAGGCCCGGGATTAATCTCGATGCCGGATATAAGTAACATTATTGTTAGTACTAGAATGTAGAATAAAGAATGTTTTGTTGTTTTAATGAAAATCCATTTTTTAAATATCTTGCATGTATTCATGCTGTTTCTTAAATTATGTTTATGTATAGGTAAGGTTTCTCTAATACAGGTAATATTGAATTTTGAGTTAAGAATAATTAGAATTAAATATATGAAAGACAGTGAGTTATTAGCGATAGCATAAATTAGGTGAAAAATTCGCCATAACCCAATGAGAGTCAAAAATATAAAAATAAAATTTACCATCATTAGAAAAGTCTAAGAAAGTTTCTAATCCTCTGAACCTCGGCGGGTGATAACGGCGGTGGTTTTGAGAGAATGTCGGCATAACTTCGTCACATGTTTATTGGCGGTGAAAGTAAGGCATGTTTTGGCGGGGATTGTTCAAAGGTGTTGGGCGGCGTTTGTAAAAATGGTTGGCGTGCGTTTGAGAACCGGTGTTGAGGCGGAAACGGTAAGATAAAAGATTTCGAGCTGGCGGTGTAGGTCTTTTCATCACGTAATCGCTGATTAAATACGCGGTTCGGCGGCGTGTTAAAAAAGAATTTGATGGAGCGTGCAAGCGTTGCATAACCTTGTTTAGTGTAGTGGATTCCATTTTTCGTGAATAAACTTCTATCAACAGAAGATCCTAAATAAAAACAGTTAGAGTTGTCGAAAACGGTATAATTTAACAGCTTGGCGTTTTGTTTAATAAGTAAATTTAGTTCAGCGGATTTTTTGTTTAACACCTCGTCCTTAGGAAAAGGAGCAACTTCACCAAGGAAAACTTTAGCTGAACTAAATTTAGTTTTAATAACATTAATTAATTTCTTATACTTATCTGTAAAATCTTCTTTCTTTTGCATTAAGTCGTTTCTTCCTATTGTAATGAGAATTCTCTTTACATTGTTCGATTCGGGATAAAGCGGAATTAAATCAGCTATGTCTTCAATGGTGGCTCCCGGATATGAATGAACACATGTAGCAGTTCTTAGTAAGCCCGGAGCTTTCAGATGACGGTACATTGATGATCCGATGGCAAGAAATTCAGCTTCTGCTCTCAAGTGTTTTGGGCGTTGTATCTTCTTTTGTGTTTGAGACGGCACATGATTTATTTCTGGAGTTACTTGAGTAGTTTTGTTGGTGGATTCAGAAGGGGTTTCTTTGATGGCTGCTAGCATGTTGAACAGGATAATTAGTTCATCTCTGCCGAGATTCTTGAGAGGAGCTAATAATTTAGTTTTGGTTAACTCCTCTTCAGGTAACGCAATGAGCGACGTAGCGTTAAGCGTGGTAAGCACAGCACGCTCGCAAGGACCGATTGCTCGCAGTGAAAGCATCAGTAATTATAATAAAAATAAAAATAAAGGTTGCGTGGATATCAGGGAAAAATCTTTTTGCTTAGAAGACAAATATTACAGAAAAGTAAATTTTGAAAATGTCACTATTTGATTAATTAATAACAAATATCACATTTAGTGATAATAATTTGAATTATCAGACTTACAAGAGAATATATGAAAATCAATTTATTCCTTAAATTGATTTATGAAAGAATAAATTTTGTTACTGCTAATTCAAAAATAATCACAATATTTAAGTACGCCCGAAAAGCAAAATTGATACAAATTTTTAAACAAAATAAGCAATACGATCTACAAACACATTTCAAAATTTCAATATATAAACTCATTTGATAGACAAAGAGAAAATAATTTGCACAATTAATATTGAGTGTTTTCGTAAAACGAAATAGGACTATAAACTACGAATCTTCAATTCTTATTTGTGGCACATTTGAAAGACCTAAAATAGCTCTTTCTAATGTAATTCGACGGCGGTTGAGATGAGCAACACTTTCGAAAATGCTCGTTATGGAGTTTTCTACATCTGAATCAGACGATATTGTTGTTGGCGAAGGGACACTTTCAACATGATTTTCCAAGTGGTCATCCAAAGAAGGACTCCTGCTTAATGATGCAGAAGACAACAAAGGACTTGGACTGGGAATACTTGTTGAGTTCTAAAAACATTTCTTATATGACTGATATAATATCGGCATATACTAATACCTCCCTCTCCGTAGTATGGTTTTTGCAAAAAAACCGCTACATAGAGGGAGGGGAGGAAAATTTTCCATACTACATAGAGGGAGTTTGGGATTTTGGCCGAAAATTAACTTTTTGGCTATTACTCCCTAAAAAATCCATTGATCCCTTAAATATTTTGCATGAAGGTAGTGACTACCAAAAGACTATGTCCTACAAAAATTCAGGAATTTATGTGGGAAATTCAGCTTATATGGCTATGTGGAAAAAATACATAGAGAGAGGTATTAGTATATATACATTTATAGAATTATAAAGTAGGTACTTAAATACCGGAATGGCAGAGCCAGTTCTACAATCTATAATTAAAGCTCATTCCAACCTACATAACCTGCTAATATTTAAGAACTACATTGATTAAAATTTTTCAAATGACTAATCTTTTGTTACATTTGGTTTGGCTGTTAATTGCAACTAGTGTGGTGTTTCTTGAATTGTAAATAAGTTGAAAAGGGTCTAGGAAATCAAGAATACCTTTAATCATGATTTCTTTAATGTGTTGCACTGCAAACTAATTTACAACTACAGAAGTATATATACATATAAACAATTACAGTGACTTCTTGAGTATAGCAAATGCGTAATAATTGACCCAACTATTTATCTAGCACAATAATAGCAAATTGAATTTGGCTTAAAAACGCTTCGTGGGTACTTGACTATAAAATTACATCAGACTTTAACCAAATAATTAACCTCTAAGTAAAGATTGCTCAAAGTAAGCACTCATTAAGTATATAACTGAATTAAGCATACTTGTTTTTTATTGATCAAATGATGACGTCATCACAACCAATTCTCAAACATTAATTAAAACTTTTCAAGATTGATATGTATTCACTCAGTATGTAAATATGTTAAATAACTATGGAGTTTTTAAATATTGTTCGTTTCATACAGCTTCCTCAAAAGTACAATGTAAGAGTTTAGTGATTCCTTGTTATCACATGTCAGGTGACGTCAGATACTGATATGATGCCTCATTTGATTCATCTTGGATCACGAAACAATCTTAACAAGTTCGAGGTAAAAATTCAAGAGACTCCTCGTGATACAACAGCCGCGGTCACTTAATGTGCTTCAAGTCAATGAGAAGCCAAAAAACCCTAGGCTGAACAGGATTAAATCTTTTCAACATATCATCATAAAAATGAAGTGAAAAACTAATTATCACAAGACAAATAAAATTTTTTCATTAATGCACGATCACAAATATAGTACAAATAATCTATTGGATAAAAAATTTAAAAATACTTACCATGCTATCAATTGTTCGCATGACATCATCGGGAGAAAAATTATTGAGAAGCAAAGCAGAATTGACACTAAGAGGCTTCATCAGACTTTGGCGTTCACTACGAATTTTTTTTAAGTTGGTAATGGCAGAATTTGAAATTTCTTTAAGAGAAGTCATCGAGGAATCACTACTGTGTTGTTTTGAGAGGTCGCTCACGGTAGACTAAATTGATAAAGTATTTTACTAGAAAACTCAGAAATTTATAATAAAAATATTAAATCCAAAATCTCAGCAGAGAATATGAAGTGTACTTGTCATCATTAAGCAAGTCAGAAAATCCAAAATTCCTATTGTGGATATAAAAGGACGGTTTTTAAAAAAACAAAACATGTTATATATTTGAGCAATATAGAGTAGGGAAAAATACTCGAAACGAATAAGATTTTTAAAAAACTTCATTTTTAACAACTAAAATGATGAAAATGAGCACACACACAAACAGAGTATTTCAATAATTAGTATTTCCAAATGTAATTAATTTTCAAATTTCCAAATAATGAATCGGCTCAAGTAATTTTCGCCTACTGTAATATCAATGTAATAATATTAATAATAGAAATCCTAGGCGGTTTGCACAAATTTTGGAAATAATTGTACGCGCCTTGTATTTTTAGGATATCCATGTAGGCACTTTGTATTAAAAAATTTTTTCAACTTTTTTTGACTATTTTTTTAATAGAAATATCACTTAGCTATAAATCAACTTATCTGCAGTTTGAGATATAAATTAATAACTGAGAAATTAGCTTTAAAACTATGGTGCAGCCCATTCATATAGAAGCTACTATACAAAATTCACGACCTCTATAAACATAACTAGGCAGCATATAATGTAAAAAAAACACTTTTCTCTAGAGTAAATTTTGATTTAATCGATATTTTGAATACTTGATGAGCAATTAGAGATTATCCTCCCATAGCCCGCGAAGGAATTAAGGCTCAAAAACCATAATTAAGAAGAAACCCTCAATTAAACACATTTTGTATTAGAAATAGACTTTCTAGGACTAAATTTTGAATTTAAAAACTATTGGAAGCATTGCAATATTCATCAAAATATTTGCGGTCTTCCATTCAAAATCATCAGAAAACTAAAAATTGACAATTAATAGAAGTCCACATTCAAAATATATAGTAGTCCATACTTATTTGCGGTAATAGACATTTTCTAAGACGGAATTTTGATTTAATAATAATTAAAAGCACCGCGAAGTCGATATCAGCAAAACTCAACGAGAAATTCCAGTTTTTATAATGGCGTTCTCCATACTCCTTGAGGTTCTTACATCAATAACCGTTCTCAGTCATGACTCCTCTACGAGTGTCTAAATTATTGAAATGTTTCATTCTAGGACTGAAAAATGCTTTAGAAGCTATTAAAAGTGGCCCGAAGCCAATATTGTGAATACTTTCTGAGATATTAGGGGCTATTATGCTGCTAGGGCACCCTGTAATTCACACCATACTCGGATTTCATGATATCTTCACGATATCCTGAAGTTGACTTTAATATCTAGTTCAATGTAATGGTTGTTGAGGCAAGAAGTACAATAGCAACACCTTCACCAGTTTTCAGAAATTTACAGACGGTATTTCTAATAGAAACACACCCTTAGTTCATAAGGGTAATGTCAGGCAGGAACCTAGATTGCGTTAGTAAATGTATGTCAAAATTGACTCAATCTCAAAATATAACACACTAAGCATCCGGATAAATATCGAAAATAGAATATTTTATTTGAAAATTTCAGCATTCAACTGCGAATCACAATTTCATTGTACAAAGCGCCTATAATTATTCTTTAATAATTTTTTCGAACAAAGCTGCATAAAAAATAAGCTAAGAAACCATATTCAAAAAAATTAAATATAAGGTCTCAGACACATCTAGTACAGGGCTGCATAGTTTCACTAGGACTGCACTTAAAGTGAACCCATAAAGGGCAAAAGGCGCCGTATAAGGTTGCCTTTTTCTTAAATAATTCTAAGCGCATTGTATGACTTTTCTTATAATTAACACCGATTTCTAAAATAATAATAATTAAAAAAAGCTGTACACAGCGGACACTCCCCTTTTTCTCCACGAATATTTACAAGATGAGCAGAATAAAATCTCCCATATACCAAGTTTCAGGCTATTCTCTTAATTTTTGCAAGATTTATAAAATTAGTATGGGAAAAGTACAGAGCAGACCAAATAATTATGAAAAATTGTATAAAGCGGACCGAATAATTACAAAACCATACATAGCGAACAAAATAATAATAATTAAAAAAAGCTGTACACAGCGGACACTCCCCTTTTTCTCCACGAATATTTACAAGATGAGAGAATAAAATCTCCCATATACC
>CABFPE010000961.1:0-10990 GCA_900660155.1 Hofstenia miamia | reverse complement strand
ATATGTTGCACCCCATTAAATTAAGATAATATACATTGATTCAAACTGATATAATAAAAGCCTGCTAGCAAATAGTAGTATTTGCGAGTTAGATTTTGGGAAAGGGAATTTTCGCCTCTTACAAAACCTTTTCATTTATAGTTAACAAATGACTTAGACCTCTAAACTTTAAATGTAATAATGAGGAGCAAAAATTGAAGTATTACAAAATTTAAGAACTTACCAATAAGTTTTGTGAAGAGATAGCCGATTTACATCTGTTGCAGCAATTCTCATCTAAGGTCTTGGTCTGACTGGCGTCGATTAATTGAATAAGTGTGAAGTTTTTCTTGAAATACCCTGATATGTTCTGCGAAAAACTGAATGGTACGAAAGTGATGGCACGACATTGTGGACAGCTTAGCGTATGACCATCTTGTAACATACGTTGAATGCATTTGAAACAGTAGCTGTGTTCACACTCGAGACGCCGGGGATCAGTGAATTGTTGAAGACAAACTGCACATTCGATCAGTTTATTGATGGTGTCCTAATACAAACAGCTGTATGAATAACTTAAAAGCATCTTAGAAAAACAACATAAAGTTTAAAAGAGCTTAGACAAGTTTTAATTAATATAACAATCCCAGTTTCAAAACTAGTTCCCTATCATTTCCAAACTTTTCACATTGTTAATTTTGAAGTAATGAAAACGTGAAAAAAATATTTAACCCTAATAGTGATAGAGACGTGGCCAGCTACAAACATCTGAGATGTCTAAAATAGTTATAGTTTTTTCTAAAATTATATTTTATCTTTATAGGTGAGCAAGTTGTATCAATTTCTCATAAGGTAACAAGGAACTATAATCTTTAGTATTTTTGCAAAAAAGTCAATCGCTTTAGTCATAACCCATTGAATATAGTTGAATCTAAAAAATTTAAACATCAAAAAATAGTAATTGAACAATCGGCAATATCATTAATAAGTTTTTTCAATTTATTGACTAATTAGTGTTAATTGACGATGATAAACGGAGTGATGAAAATAGACGCAAAATTGCCTTGAATGTTAAGTGACGGCTCTAATGATTTGAATTATTTACTTGACTCCGTAAGCAAAGAACAGGCTCATTAGGTAGGTACCTGTGGTTTTCTTGAGACAAGTGGAGGAATTGTTCCCATGGCGACTTTTTTAGTTGTGATAAAAACCGTTAAGACAAAGTGTCTGCTTCAAATGTTGTCTACTAGAATGATGAATGAGTGGGGTCAGTTATGCTATTGAAAAGTTTTTTAGTACAGGCGCACAATTTTACTTCTGAAGTTGTTAGAATAAAAAGGCAACGATTTGAACAGAATACTGAGAGTTTTATATTTTATAAACAAAATAAAAGCTGTTGTTTGATACACATCTCCCATAGTATATCATATTTTTACTTCTGGAATTAATTTTAAAATTGCTCAACTTAAAGTTTGTTCAAGCAGGGGTTGAAAATAAATTGTTGCTAATGACGGAAGCAACGTATGAAAGAAGAAAATCAAAGTTATGAAAATGTCTTATAATGAGTCATCGGAGTAAGTTTTTAGACTGTTGCCTTAAAATAGGATTTCCAGGCAATGGTTTCATAGCATTTCCCAGAGACGACCAATGAATCCTCTTTTGTAGTATATTGTGTATTGCTGCATTCGTATATTTAAAAAATTTATATTTAAAACCAAAATTTTATCAGTGTTGCTACAAATAACAGGTCGGGTGCATACAATGCTGAAAAGTATTTACTTTCGTAAACGCTACAATGTCCCTACAACAATATTCATCATTAGCTGTTAACAAATTTTCAAAGATTCCACAAAAAAAATGACTTGTTGATGGTAGGGATTGCATAGAGCGCATGAAAAGAATAGGGGTATGGCCGGTTATGTATTGCCTCCAATAGAATGATAAAATATTCTTTAACAAACTGCTTAATAACTGTTATAACATTAATGTTTGGGATTTTATCACACTGTTATTCTGACAATATTCATCTTCGTCGCAAGCTGAATCATAAACAAAGTGAGACATTCTACGAATTGTTCATAAGGCCACGGTTAGACTAGTGATTGGTTCAAAAGTGGTCTACCACATTTGAAAGAATTGCACGTCTAACCACCCCAGATAATTAGAGATGTGACGATCGCAAGGAAATCGAACGCGCATGATATATTCATCCGATCGCCATGAAATCATGATTATATTTTCGATCTTAGGATCTTTATGAACAACCTGTATTTTAATCACATAGCCTACTTTGTTAACAGCCTTCAGAAACAAAGATATCATTCAAACTCCTTTGAGCTTGGTTGCTCCAGGTTTTTCCTATGCCTCTGCTTTAAATGCCAACTTAGATACTAACATCCACTCTGTATATTATTTTTGCATCTGAAATAGAAAACTGTTATTTATTATATAAATATGTAAGATAAACATTTTCATTCTGAGTAAATACCCTAATTTTTCAAATTAAATTCATTTGAATCATTTATCTCCTTGCACAATTTGATGTAAACAATAGTAAATTTAAAATAAGAAGCAATTCAAAAATAACAAACAATTTTTATTACCTCATAACGGGAAACCTTGTGAGAAACACTTGCCACCAGGCTTTCTATAGGAAACGATCGCTTAAGTGAGACACTTTCACTCTGAGGAATACCTTGAGCATCTGTTACACATAAAGAGCACCTGACATGAAGCTTTTTTACTATCGAGGTAAGAATATTAGATAATTGAATTTCTCGCCAACGAATCAACATGATGGCGAAATGAAGTTGGTGGTTAACTGTGAAGGTGTCACTATTGAAATAAGTGGCTAAAGGTCTATCATCATCTAAAAATTGACATTAGTACTAAAATCAACAAAATTAAAGGGCCATGAATTGATGTCATATAAAGAGAAAACTTACAATCAAACCTGATATTGTCATCCTACAAGAAGTATTCCTTCAAGAATATTATAGAACGAAATTACATTTGATACACAAATAATCAAAAATTGATGATAAAGTTATTAAAAGTATTTCAGATAACAGGGAAACTAGAAAGATCATTCATTCAGAGAGCTGGGATTGTCATCATAAAGCAAGTACTCTTTAAAATATATTATAGAGCCGAAGCATTTAAACTACATGTAATAAACATATAAACAGTAAATTGACGGTAAAGTTATTAAAAGTATTTCAGATAACAGGGAAACTAGAAAGATCATTCATTCAGAGAGCTGGGATTGTCATCATTAAGCAAATAACTGGTACTTAAAATATTTTATAGACCTGGAGAACTGAAGCTAGATGTAATACAAATATTAATGACAATAAATTGATGTTGAAGTACTATACCATAAATTACCTGCAGTAATGTTGAACTTGAAATATGCTGATAAGCTCCACTTTAATTGACTACTATTGTTTAAACAACATTGAATTCCAACTTCTAAAAACTTTCCAGAAATGCATACAGTAGGACGAACTAATATTCTCCAAGGCACTCCCTTTTGTTCATCGTAAAAAACAGAAGATCTAACAATATCAGTTAATAATATGGGATCATCAAATGTGTGATTGAACTCAGAACGTAAAATGTTTGGAGAATCTGCCATAAGATAACCTATAATATGTGATTGACTGTCAAAAACATGGTTGATAACACATTCATACAATAAAGCATTAAAAATAAACAAATTTATAGCGAACATCTTGTTCAAGTTAAATATAGACAGGGCTGTAAAATAATTGAATGGAAGGTGCTAGGATATTTCACAATAATTGTCCCATAATTGTATTGTAAAGTGTATTTAACCGTGAAAACGCATTGAAAATGTAGAATATTTCGCCAAAATATACACTATGGATCAGCCAATCATTGCACATCATTTACACAACACAGATTGACTACATAATATCTTTCGCTAATCATGAGTCTTCACGCAATAATTATGGTAAAAGCTTTTCTACACGAAGTTTTAACATTCATTATATGATCTGTCTTCTACTTCATGATTTTTGTATCCCTAGAATTCGGCCGCGCCCCAAAAACCTTTGCTATACATAAATCAAATTTCTTTAAGTCGATTTTGATATAGCAAAATTATTTATTTTTTAACAAGTTAGTACCAACCATTCATCAATCATGTAAATAGAAAGGCTCAAAATGAGAAAATATTTCTTCTTGCAAAATATTTTTTGGTTAATTTTGGCCGATTAAATTTCAGGCCTGGAATTTTGCAAACGGCACCTCGACCGGTAATTACAGGCGCCAGCCGACCGGTAATGGGTTCAAACTCAGGCATTCAGTATTAATCGAGCTATATTGAGGAATTTTGTAGAAATCCACGTAGAAACAAACTTTTCGCTTATGTTATATAACAATTTCACTTTTGATTTAATGGTTATTTCAATTTACCGTATGTCCCCCTATTTTACAATAAGGGCAATTATTGCGAGCATATCAATATTGCGATTCAAGGCTACCATAATACTGCCACAATATTTTAAATTCCTTAATATAGAACATGTACATCGTTTACAACAACTATAGAAAGTGTTTCTCAAACAGTTTACACTGTCATGCAAATTTACAATAATTATAAAACGACAATGATTAAAATTTGCACATATTAATCTTAATACTCCACAATAACCTCTCAAGGTGTAAATGGGTTAAACACTATTGGAAAATGGCGGATTGAAAATGTATTAGCACCAAAATTAATATGTTTAATTGAGGAAGGACCAACAGATACCAGTCTGGCTGAGTTATTTCTAGAAAAGAGAAAAATATATAGTAGTATATTAGTACAATTTCTAATGATTGCATAAAATACAATTTTAAGTTTCATAAAATTTATTATTTATGATTTTAATGCATCTGTCTTTGATAAGCTTTTCTAAATGTGTGGATATATTTGCACATGCAGCCTTTTTGAGATTTAAGGGAGTGTCGAAATAAACTTTTGTATAAATCTCTTCAATTGAAACTCCGTTGTCAGAATTTTTGACTGCGTCAAAAATTTCACGCTCACGATGTTCTCTATGAGCAATATATGAAGCTATATATTGTTCAGGATGCCGCACAACTGGACCATGGCCTGGGTAAACTTTATCAGGTTGAACTTTTCTAAACTTAATAAAGTTAAACAATGAAAATATTTTGAAATTAATAACAATAAACCCTAAAAAATACTATGCTCAATCACTGACTTCGAAATTATAAAACGAAAGTGAAAATCAATAAAAGTGTGCTGTGTATTAAAGGAACAGTTTTTATTAAAGATATGAATTGATAATTTATATATATAATTTACGCACTGGATGGTTTTCAAAGAATTCATATACGAATGTAGGTCCTCAATGGTTGTAGATGTTTCCCCCAAAATTAGATCTCCACTGAAAACAGAGTTTTCTTCAATAAGTAATAAGCAAGCATGATCAATTGCATGTCCTGGAGTAAGCAAAACACGCAAAGTTGTGTTTTTATCAACAGCAAGCAGATCGTTGTTGTGTGCAGCACTTGGACAATCACTAGAACCTGGCACGTCACTACAGTGAATTTTTGAAAACGATGCATTTGGTGATAGATAACTAATAGCTTAAAGCATTTCATGTCAATAATTTGTCACATGTCACAATTTTGAACTTTAAATTCAGTATCTCTCCAAGAAAATTCACATTTATACAAACGCAATATAATCTTCAAATTGAAAGCTATTAGTAAAAAATATCTTTCAAATATGAGCATTTTTCTAATTATTTTACTAGTGGACAGTTGTAATGAACGCATAAAATGATTCAGTTCAATTCTTTTGACAAATAAATCTAACCTGTATCATTTGAAAATATCTGGAAATTTGCACGAATAGGAAAAGCTGTTAAGATTAGTCATTTAAGTCATGTTAAGAATAGTTCATTTTAAAATGAATATTTGTGTAAGTAAACTATGGCTTCATTTCATTCACAGACATAAAATACATGTTCCGCCGGAATATCAACTTTAAACACAAAATACACATTGGTTAGAAAGTGCCTAACGAAATTGCTTTAAGAACGAAACACCGCCAAGGTGATCATCGTGATGATGAGTAATAAATACTGAAGAAATAATTGCATTCTCTTCTTTCAATACACCTTTGAGTAAGTCAAAATATTTGCATCTTTCGTATTCTGAACGACCACCAGCATCGATCAGTAAACGTTCTTTTTCTGAACCAATAATATAAGTGTTAGTTCCTAGTAGCGTTGCAGGGGAAGGATTTTGGGCCAAAATTCTAATAACTCGTAGAGACAAACGTTCTACATTGAGCAGCTGTGTAAGATTAGCCGTCATCTACGCATATACATTTAAATATTTATATATAGTCCATTCAAAATCATAAAACATTCGGCGAAATTTTTAAATACTAAAATAGAGGGTGACTAAAAAATTGCTAAAATAAAAACATGAAACACTCAGAATAAAGATTTATATCAGAAATCAAAGTGAGCTGAGATGATCATCATTGTGGTGGACATAATATTGAAAACATTGATTCAAATCGTATCATATATACATAAATAAGGAAATTCTAAAAAATAAACAATTCAAATCAAATTCGGCGAATATAATAAATTGTCACTAAAAAATTGCTTAAAATGAAACCATTGAAAACATTCAGAACAAAGATTTATATCAGAAATCAAAGTGAGCTGAGATGATCATCATTGTGGTGGACATAATATTGAAAACATTGATTCAAATGGTATCATATATACATAAATAAGGATATTTAAAAAATAAACAATTCAAATCAAATTCGGCGAATATAAATTGTGGACATAGTATTGACCACATTCATATATACATAAACATGGACTTTATAAAAAATAAACGGCAAGTCCACTGTAATTTGACGAAAGCAAGGGTGTAATCGCGGTTTGCTGAGCTCACTCTCTTAAATTCGAATGAGGTCCAGTTCCTTTGTTATTGTTATATTACAGAGTAGTGTTGGAGTATGCTTAGAAACGAAGTTTGGTCAAAATAAAAAAAATACAGTACTCAAATTTACTAACCCTTGTCAATTATCAGTACACCTCTGGGCCGAAAGAAAACTTTTAAAGCAAAAACACTGAAAAAAAGTTGATATCATCAATGATGAAAGCACATTCGAAAAAATTGTTTTTCAGTAAATAATAATTGATCATGCTGTAAATTGTTTTTCAGTAAATAATAATTGATCATGCTGTAATAACATTTATTTGCAGGAGTGCGCAAATGAAATAAAACTATTTATTAACAGAATTTTCTAAATAAATACGGGAATAACAACAGTGCTCATATATTAAATTATATACACATTACCTCCATAAAAGCAAGAATTATAATCGGAAAAAAAAATATAATACAAATACAAATACGCAATTTTTATAATTTTGGGATTTGGGAAGTTAAGTTACAAAAGTTCGTAAATAATGTGATCGTATGGAAAAATAATAGGTTCGTATTTTTTTAATATTTAGGATAATAATAATCAAAATTTGAAGATTAGCTTGTTTGCTCCCCTCAAGATTTAGCTAGAGCAATAATTTAATTAAACTTATAGTTGCTAGGTTGTGTTACTTACTATGATAGTGATACTCCAGTAAGATTCTTAATGAATGAATTTAAATATTATATATTTTGAAGTTAATTTAACAGCTTGAATTAAAATGAGTATTATCATGAATTAGTGCAAGATCATTTCTCAACTGTTCACAGAAGTAGGTGTTCAAATGCATCACGCATGATTTTACAAACAGAAGTAGGTGTTCAAATGCATCACGCATGATTTTACAAATATGTTTAGATAATGTATAATTAACTATTTGAGATTTAAATGAAAGTGTGTGAAAGTTAGGTATCTAAAATATATGGTTTTACTGGCAATTTTTGAAAAGATTTAAATTCATCATGATGAAGTTTTGTAGACAAACATAAGCATAAGCTTAGGCTAAATTGTAGAAGTCTTTTACTTATACACGATCCTCCTACTTTGAGTGTAACAACATTTGTGAAGCATTCAAATAAGCAAAAAGACACTATGATTTTATGTAGAATTGCAGAATAAATGTATGCTATATTATTTAAATGTTAAATGAACTCTTACACAAAAATAATACTTATTATCATGGATTGTGCATAGACTGCCAGATAGAGATACTCTTTTCTCACATTTGATTGCAGTTGACAACAGTGTCATTGTTTAACCTGAATGATTACAGTGGCATTTGTGGTTGCTAAGAATGATGTGGCTCAGCTCTATGCTTGTCTTCTTCTTATAAAAAACTACTCTATAAAGTTTTTGTCTCCTGTCTTCATTGATGATTTGTCTCATGAAGATTGCTGCTATGAGAATCAGAAATACAAAGTGAGATGCCCATCATGGGTTGTGTTAATTGATAATTGTATTTGCTATCTCATCATAGATTTATCCTTAACCCTATTTAATGTATTAGTGTTTAACAAAATGTTACTGTACTTGGTTAACATTCTGTTTGTTAGTGATAAGTAAATGAATTAAGTTCATTATACTGTAGAATCACAGGGTGCTCAGACTACTGTGGAACTCAATGGTTAAACAGAAGGTTGTAAAGGCTACCATTTTAGTGAGTGACCCACATTCTAACAGAAAAACAAAGGTATTGGTAATTTGCCATTGTAACAAAGTAACAGTAAAGAGCCAACAAGGACTCACTTCCAATAACAACCAAATCACATGGCATCACACTAAAGTAGTATCCATGAAGAGCATTCCAAACTTGCAAAAGGTGCTACCCTATGTGTCTCTAGTTGTTAATTTCTAGCTCAATAAAACATTTCTCATTAGTTCTTATTTCTCAGCTCATGTAATAATAATAACAGTGTGTAATTGCCAAGCATTCATGTTAGCCAGCAGCTTGTTATCATCACAGTGTAAGGTGTTAAGTGCATGTTTGAGTTGCAAATGATCAATAAAAAGTTTTTATTCCCTAACTGTAGTCATAAACATAACTTAATGCAGTCCACTATTTGGGCTGCCTTCTGGAATAAAGCTTGTTGTCACCCTAAACTCAGAGGAGTAACTCCCAAATTGTTGCTGGAAACTTAAGCATTTGTTATGAATATCATGCTGCCTAAAAGGGGGTTAGCAGTAATTAATAGAAGCAAAAACCAAATGTATTTGAATGAGACAATGTTTATTTGTGTCCTTGCTACACTTATTTATACAAAATGATTGAGAATTATTACCTGTAAATTTTACACTTTTGCAATTATGGTTTCCCTTGTAAAATTAAAGAGCAAAAACACATCATACAATTTTGAGGGGACAAACAAATATAAGATTGTATTACTACACAAGAAAAATAAATGATAAAATCACCTATTTCAATGGGACATCATTAGCTAAAATTAGAGCAGTATTTAGCTTAAAATTACAGAATAAATTAAAATTGAAACTAGGGGCTCTGAGTGACTCTACAATACTTTACTATACTGTAGAATTGTGGGCTGGAATTTTATTTACACTAGTGTAGAATTGGTGGTCTGTGTCTAGCAGCTTAAGTGGTACAAGGTTGTGAAGAATTACCATTGCTGAGAGCAGCCCATATTCTAACAAAACAAATGAAGATTGGTAGTTCACCAATTTCACTGTAGAAAAATTAAATGATATCCTTTCCAAAACTGCATTTGCAACCAACCCACATGGCATCTTGCTGAAGCCAAGTCATCAGAATCCATCCTTACCATCCAGGGTGCTAATTGTGTGTCTCAAGTTTAATTTCTAGCTCAATAAAACAAATTTAGCCAAGTGTTTGTTATCTCAGCTCATGTAATAAAGATATTAATAATGTGTAATTACCACATATTTGAGTATGCCAATGGCATAATATATCTGCATTGTGTGATAGTATGTGCATGTATGATTGATAGATTTAGTAGTTATTTTATTCCCTATGTCTATATGTAGCCTAAAGTGACCACAATATGGGCTCACATCTGTCAAGGAGCAAGTTGTCACCCCAGGCACAGCAGAGTTCCTCCCACATTATCACTGGATCTTACAAGTTTATTATCATATTAACAATACCAGATCTAAAAAGGTTAGTAAAGTAATAAAGAAAAATAAAGCAAATTTTATCCAGTGAAAATTAAATTTATTTGATGATTGATAACAGTAAGTTCCCTATTTATTACAGAAAAAGGTAAATATTTACTGTTTTGCAAAAATTCACTTGTTTCCCTTGAAAATTAAATGAGCAATTACACAAGTGAGACAGGTTGAATTCTTCATCAAACATGGTGTGGATGGTACTTTGCCAATAGGGTCATGCCATACCAGCTAACATTTTGGAGTCATAACAAATAATAGCATTGATCTTGGGCCTATGCTCTGCATCAATGATAAAGGGGATTACATTGATGGAACAGGTTAAATCCTTGGTGTTGAAGGTCCATCATAACTTATTTTTGGTTTCTTCTGATAGGTTGTCTCTAACTAAATGTACTGCTTTCTGAGTAGCTATAAAGTATGTCTGCAAAATCTCATCACCAATGTTAGATGTCTTTGCTTTACATTCCTCAGCTTTTCAGGACCTAACACTAGTTGAATCATGGGAGGAAGGACTGGGATTTGGAGGGGGTTTCAAGTCAACACAGGACGGGGTTATGTTAGACAATTGGGCAAAAGGCACTCTAAGCTCCTCAGAGTCCCACACAGAGAGTTGTCTCAGTGCATAATCATCTGAGGTCTGCTCCTGCTCAGAGAGTTGTCTCTGAGTGTAGTCATGGGAAATCTGCTCCCAAGGAGAGAGTTCTCTCCCCTTGTAGTGGTAGCTGCTGCTATGGGTGTCCTCTGCTGGGTGCTTTTGCTTTCATGATGTGCCTTCATCTACTGATCTTGGCATTGTTGATCAATTCATCTCATTTTGCAGGTTGATTTGTTGTCACACTTGGTGTCTGGCTGGTGGTTGATTCTCTGTTT
>CABFPE010000960.1:189987-204501 GCA_900660155.1 Hofstenia miamia | reverse complement strand
ATCATGCTTTGTGTTATTAATTAAAATTCTTAGAAAATTTTTTGAATAATATTTTTTTTTCATAAACAATAACTATGTAAAATTTTATTAACATTTAAATTGTATTGTAGTTGTTGTAAACAATTTTTTTTTAAAAATTAATCATTATAATCGTGTAAAATGTGTTTGTTAGTGTTTTATGAGACACATTGATTAATTGATGTCCATTAAATAATTTTTTTGAAATATCACATCTATCTATGTGTAGGTCAGGATCCACGGCAAACTTGCAAACTGCCTGTTCTGAAAATTTTGTTTTAGTCTCTAATTAGACTTTTTAACAAAATGACGCAATATAAAATATAATTTTGAAATATTATTAAATCACTAAAGAAAAATATAGTTTTTCATTGAGCTCGTATATGCATGCAAAATAATGACATACATTGCATTTTCTAATTGACTTTGAGGGATATTGATGAGATGAGATGTATACGCATTAGGGGTGATCGAAAAATGTATTTTTTAGAAATTGATGAAATTGGTAATAATATTAGGACAACCAATTTTTTCAAATTTCATTTCCTTACGACCCCCCCGCCAAAATCATTTGAAAATATAAATTCATACAAAATCAATGAAATAGATAATTTCTTTTTACATGCCAATATTTCTATTTTACACAATGGTTACTTGATATCCAATAAATATCATAATTAATGTACAATTTTGCACATTGAACCTTTTTGGGAGATGTTGGAAATCTGTGAATATTCGTTTATGACTGAGTTGCTGCTAATGTCTGACCAAACACTAAAGAAAGGCAACAATTGACAAAACAGATTGAAAAATTAAAAGAAAGAGTAAGAGAAGTCGAAATAAAGCATGCCGAGAAAGAAAGACTGATAGATGAAATCAAGGAAGATACGAGTCTCCGACTAACAGAGCAGAGAAATTTGTTTCAAAACCAAATTGAACAGTTAACGGAGGCAAACAAGGAAATAAAACTGCAAAGCGATCGTCTACAGAAGATGATAACGGAGTTACATGAAGAAAATGTTAACTTAAGGGAAGAAAATATAGTGAAACAATTAGAAATCGATAATCTGAAAGACGAGTTGAGACTAATTGAGTTGAAGAAAAGTGAAGTAAAGACAATAGAAAATGTGGTAGTAGAAAAACCGCAGGAATTGAATGCAGCGGTACCACAGGAGGAGATGATAATAGATGATTACAAAACGGTTCAAAATGAAGAAGAATTCATAAAGAAATTAGTGGAGAATGTGACGAAACAAGTAAAAATAAATTGTGAAAAACCGATTGAAAATAAACCAGTGTTTAAAGAAACAATATTATCCGAGGAGGATGATAACGACACGTTGGTATGTAAAGCAGTGTTACCGAAATTCACGGGGAGAGTTGATAACTATTCACCGACATTCAATGAATGGCTGGAGATTTTTGAAATGAGTATGAAAGAGAGGAAAGTAACGCAACAGAGAGTGGCAGCAAGATTTCCGCTATATTTAACTGGTGCAGCATATCAGCATTACCTAGTATTGGATACTCAAACAAAAATGGACTACAAAAAGTTAGTAGGTGAATATCAACAGTACTATGATGATGAGAGCTTTAAAAGCCAATATCGGATGTTGTTAAACGGAATGAAAATGAACACTAGGGATGACTTACGAAATTACATGTCCCAAGTAGAGAGGTTATTAAAACTGAGTTCTAGAGAACAACGGTATTCAAAATATGATCTGTTTGCACACATTAGTAAAGGACTACCGGAGGCGATTCGAACACAATTTCAAATTAAATGCGACGCAGACGATCCGCTAGATAAGATGATTAGAAAAGGATTGGCGATACAAATTACGATGGAAAGTAACGCGAGAATCAATGAAAAATCGACGATTGGCAAATCGATGATAAATCGAACGACACCGGTATTTACTAGACCAGCGAATAAACAGATAACTAAAAAATCGGGAGAAGATCTAGTAAAAATTAAACTGAAAGACGGTACGATAAAGCAGATAAAGAGAAAAGACTTGAAATGTCAAATGTGTGGAAATAAGGGACACACAAAGAAATTTTGTAAGAGACAAATAAATTGGATAGAGGAAGAAGACGCATACTTTGACGAGGAAGATTTGATAGAAAATGAGGAAGAACAAGAAGAAGAAGAAATTGAATCAATGGAGATAGACAGTTTAAACTAGAAGGAGCGCCGTCTCCGACAAACCGAGCACCCGTATTGATAGTTACTGACCTAATGAAAATGAACACAATAACAGTTGTGATCAATGGTGTAATGGTAAATGCAACAGTGGATACGGGGGCAGTAATATCAATAATAATGGACGAGTGCGCAGCAAAAGTTGGTTTTGAAAGAAAGGAATTGAATAATGAAAAAAATAGGCTGATAAATGCGTCAGGTGACTATATAGACGTAAAAGGAAAATTGGAAAAGATACCGATAAGGTTAGCTAATACTACATTCTTCCAAACGTTCACAGTAATTGACACTGAAAAAAATCAACTACCATATGAAATAATATTGGGAAATGATTTCTTAAGTGATAATAAGTGCATTATTGACTATAACAAGAAGACAATAACAGTGCAAGAAGAAGTGATAACCACTTGTGAAGATGAAGAAGCAAACGACACCATAACATTCAAGTTGACACAAGATGTCAGGATACTGCCGAACAATTGGAAAATGTGCGAGATAGAAACAAGAAAAGCGATAAATATCGAAACAATGATANGAAGAAGTGATAACCACTTGTGAAGATGAAGAAGCAAACGATACTATAACATTTAAGTTAACACAAGATGTCAAGATACTGCCGAACAATTGGAAAATGTGCGAGATAGAAACAAGAGAAGCAACGAATATGGAAACGATGATATACAGTCAAACTGGTATAAACACAAAAAGGGTATCAATCCCATCGAGTTTGTGTACGGTTAAAGAAGGGAAAGGCTGGATACCGATATTGAACGCAACGAATCACATAGTCAATATAAATAAAGATAAAGTGATTATAAAAGGGAGAAGAGTCAAGGCTGAAAAGCAAATGGTTGACAAAGTTATTAATATTATAACTGAAAAAGCGACTCAAACATTCCAGATACCGGAAATTAAACAGGAAGAATATCAACATTTGGATGAGAAACAGAGACAAGCATTGTTGGAAATCTTAAATAAACATAACAAGATATTCAATTTTGGCGAGATTAGCGTAGGAAAAGCCATCGGTGAAACACATAAAATCATTACTACGACAGACGAGCCGATAAGACTACCATGCAGAAGGGTGCCAGAGAATTTGAAAGAAAATTACAATACGATTCTGAACGAGTTGATCGACAATAAAATTATAAGACCGAGTGAAAGTCCCTATGCGTCACCAATGGTCTTTGTCAAACAAGGTGACAAGTATAGGCTATGTATAGATTTTAGAAAACTTAATGATGTAACAAAGAAAGATGCATACCCACTACCTAGAATCAATGATATGATTTACGAGGCAACGAAAAATAAATACTTCACATGCATCAATTTATGCAAAGCCTATTGGCAGGTTCTGATGGAACCAAAAGATATCGAGAAAACAGCATTCATAACACCATATGGTTTATTTGAATGGATGAATATGGCATTCGGACTTTGTAATGCGCCGGCGACTTTTCAATGTTATGTCACGAAAGTTCTCAAACAANACAAACCGAGCACCCGTATTGATAGTTACTGACCTAATGAAAACGAACACAATAACAGTTGTGATCAATGGTGTAATGGTAAATGCAACAGTGGATACGGGGGCAGTAATATCAATAATAATGGACGAGTGCGCAGCAAAAGTTGGTTTTGAAAGAAAGGAATTGAATAATGAAAAAAATAGGCTGATAAATGCGTCAGGGGACTATATAGACGTAAAAGGAAAATTGGAAAAGATACCGATAAGGTTAGCTAATACTACATTCTTCCAAACGTTCACAGTCATTGACACTGAAAAAAATCAACTACCATATGAAATAATATTGGGAAATGATTTCTTAAGTGATAATAAGTGCATCATTGACTATAACAAGAAGACAATAACAGTGCAAGAAGAAGTGATAACCACTTGTGAAGATGAAGAAGCAAACGATACCATAACATTTAAGTTGACACAAGATGTCAAGATACTGCCGAACAATTGGAAAATGTGCGAGATAGAAACAAGAGAAGCGATAAATATCGAAACGATGATATACAGTCAAACTGGTATAAACACGAAAAGGGTATCAATCCCATCGAGTTTGTGTACGGTTAAAGAAGGGAAAGGCTGGATACCGATCTTGAACGCAACAAATCACATAGTCAATATAAATAAAGATAAAGTGATTATAAAAGGGAGAAGAGTCAAGGCCGAAAAGCAAATGGTTAACAAAGCTATTAATATTATAACTGAAAAAGCGACTCAAACATTACAGAAGTTTGTGTACGATTAAAGAAGGGAAAGGCTGGATACCGATATTGAACGCAACGAATCACATAGTCAATATAAATAAAGATAAAGTGATTATAAAAGGGAGAAGAGTCAAGGCTGAAAAGCAAATGGTTGACAAAGTTATTAATATTATAACTGAAAAAGCGACTCAAACATTCCAGATACCGGAAATTAAACAGGAAGAATATCAACATTTGGATGAGAAACAGAGACAAGCATTGTTGGAAATCTTAAATAAACATAACAAGATATTCAATTTTGGCGAGATTAGCGTAGGAAAAGCCATCGGTGAAACACATAAAATCATTACTACGACAGACGAGCCGATAAGACTACCATGCAGAAGGGTGCCAGAGAATTTGAAAGAAAATTACAATACGATTCTGAACGAGTTGATCGACAATAAAATTATAAGACCGAGTGAAAGTCCCTATGCGTCACCAACGGTCTTTGTCAAACAAGGTGACAAGTATAGGCTATGTATAGATTTTAGAAAACTTAATGATGTAACAAAGAAAGATGCGTACCCACTACCTAGAATCGATGATATGATTTACGAGGCAACGAAAAATAAATACTTCACATGCATCGATTTATGCAAAGCCTATTGGCAGGTTCTGATGGAACCAAAAGATATCGAGAAAACAGCATTCATAACACCATACGGTTTATTCGAATGGATGTATATGGCATTCGGACTTTGTAATGCGCCAGCGACTTTTCAACGTTATGTCACGAAAGTTCTCAAACAAGATAATAAAAAAATGGATGAAGGAGTATGTGCTTACATAGATGACATATTAGTTGCAAGCAATACAATAGAGGAACATTTAGAAAAATTAGATAAAACACTAACGATTCTGTACAATGCCGGACTACGTGTAAATGGAAAAAAATGCGAAATTCTGAAAACAGAAGTAGTCTTTTTGGGTAGACAGATTCAACAAGGGAAAATCAAGATGAAGAATAATGCAAGAGAAATGATCCTCAATATTAAGAGTCCGAAGACTAAGAAAGATGTACAAAGGATAATGGGCTTCATTAACTATTACGGGTCATTTATACCGAATATTGCTCAAAAGACGAACAGAATAACAACCTTGCTAAAAAAGTCAAAACCGTTCGAATGGACGTGGAAAGAGGAAGAACAATTAGAGAATATAAAAAATGAACTCGCGAAGATGCCGTCATTAAATACACCCGACTATCAGGAGGAATTTATTTTGGACTGTGACGCAAGTACAGTAGCGATAGGAGCATGTTTGGGTCAAATGAAAAATGGGAAAGAAGTCCCTATACAATTTTTCAGTAGAAGATTAAAAACTAGCGAAGAAAATTATGGCTCAACAAAATTAGAAATGCTAGCCCTAGTAGAGAGCATCAAGAAATTTAGATATTTTTTGATTGGACAAAAGTTTAAGGTGAGAACGGACAATAGTGGATTGGCATGGTTGAAAAAGTTCTCTGGTGATAAATCATCGATCGTATCGCGATGGATTGAATACTTGAACGAATTCAGATTTACAATAGAGCACAGAAAAGGAAATTTACATAAAAACGCTGATTTTTGGACAGCCCTCCCGGAATATCAAAGGGATATTGAAAAACAGGAAGGTGAAAAGAAAAGATTTGATTTTTTACCTCACAATGAGTATAAGGAGTTACCAGAAATCAATGCTGATAAGAAAGGTCAAGCAATAATGCCCATCGTGATAAAGGAAGAATTTGAAGAGAGCGAGATCATTCAAAGACAAAAAGTCGATATGATATTAATGGAGATAAGGGAAAAACTTACGAATGCAGACAAACAACTAAGTAAGCAAGCTAAAAGCTATTACCAAAGATACAAATGGAAGATTAATGAAAATGGACTACTATATGTATGCGGAAAAATTCTAAGAATAGCAATCCCAGAGTACTATAAAAGGGAACTGGTGAAAAAGATACATGAAAAAGGTCACATTGGAATTGTGCAAATGGAGCAAACATTCAACACAAGATTTATTACAACAGGGATACGGAAGGTGGTAGAGGATATCATTAACAAGTGTACGACTTGTTTATTAAACAATAAAAGCCATTTTCCGCAACAGACAGCACCGTTGTAAAAAATTATGTTGAACGCACCAAATCAGATAGTGCATGTGGATTTAGAGAAATTGTCGCAAGACGATGAAGGCTATCAAGCACATTTTGGTAATAGTTGATAATTTTACGAAGTATGCTAGAATGATCCCTTTGGATTCAACAACTGCGAAGAATGTGGCAGAAAAAATTATGAAAGAGTGGATTTTGAAATTTGGACCAATGGAAGTGCTAGTATCCGATAGAGGGGTGCAATTTGAAAGCAAGTTGTTTGAAGAAATGGCAAAAATGTTGGAAATTATGACTGAGAAAACAACAGCATATCACCCACAAGCGAATGGTGCAGTAGAGAGATTAAACAGAACGATGATTAAGTTAATAAGAGTATTGACATCGAGAGTTGGTGGAAGAGACTGGAGAGAAGTAATAGAGATGGTGGAATATTTCTATAACACTTCAGTACATTCCACGACAGGAGTAACACCATTTAAGGCAATGTACAGCAGGGAAGCTGCAACGCCAATATCAATGCAATATGAAACTTACGCGGAAAAACCAGATAACGAATATATTCGAAGAATCAAAAATCAGATAACGGGAATTCATGAAGCAATTTGTCACAACACAAAGAAATCTGCAATAAGACAGCAGAGAAATTTCAATAAAAAGATCTATGGGAAACCACACAAGAAGGGTGACAGGGTTTACGCGTACATGTTGTTGAGAACACAAGACATAAATCAAGTGAGAAAATTAAAAACACAGTGGTCAGGGCCATTTATCATTTCACAAACACTACCAAATAATAATTATAAACTTAACGACGGTAGAATTTTACATTTTCAAAACCTAAAAAGGGCAACAAAAGATATTGACCAGGCTAAACTAGATGAAAATGCACGGTTTAAATTAATCGAAAATAGTGACGGTGTATATAATGATATGAATGATCTGGATAGTGTGGCAGAAGAGGAATTTCAAGAAGAATACAATCCTCGACAGAGAGAGGATGAGAGTGAAAGGAGAATAATGCCCCAGAGGGCCGTAAAAAATAAAAATAAATATGACCCTGAGATATGGGATATTAATTTAGTAACTCCATTTAGATTAGATAATGAAAAGAGCGAGCAGTTGATAACCATTGAAGAGCAGAAGAATACGCAGGAGATCCCTGAAATCTGATTGTCAGTTAAAGGGCATGAGGATGGAGACAACGCCAAAAAGATCACCCTCAACCAAATGTCAGTTAAAGGGCAGGCGGTCAGTTAAAGGGCATGACGATGGAGCGTTGTTCACCTAGTAACAGAAGAAGAAGAGTGCGAAGGAAATCTCCTCAATCTGATTGTCAGTTAAAGGGCATGAGGATGGAGAATACGTCAACAATGAATAAGAGAAGACGAATAAGAAGGAAGTCTCCTCAATCTGATTGTCAACTAAAGGGCATGAGGATGGAGACAACGCCAAAAAGACCACCCTCAACCAAATGTCAATTAAAGGGCAGGCGGATAAACGAGGGCCAACGTCAGGATACTGATAGTCAATTAAAGGGCGTGAGGTTGGAGGAAAAATCGAGCTCATCAATGGAACACTCCCCCACATCCAGCGGAACTCGAAGCCAATTAAAGGGCGGAGAGTATACAGCTACACCAACAGGTTCTTGCCTGCAATTAAAGGCAGCAAGAACTGAAATCCGGGGTCAATACGTTGACCCGGATGTGCAAGACATTAGTGAAGACTCGGACATGGATACCTCGGAACAGCCATCCACTAGCTCATTACCCACAACAAGTTACAGTTCACAACCGTTCTCTCACAGACAATCGTCTACCACAACGAAATCATCGAAATCTGAAGAAAGAGAAAGCAGGATGACAAAGATAGGAAAAGATAAGATTCACCCATACTTTATAGCAAACAGAAAAATACGTTATAATTCGCAAGACAATCTATCACCAGAGACGAAGAGATTTCTACAACAACATGCGTCGACAAAAGAAACGGAAGCATCGGCGATACCTATTGTAATCGATAAACAGAATAGGCCAGTTTGCAATACAGTGATTTCCTATCCAAGAAATATGAAAGAAGACTTCAACAGGCCATATTTCAAGAGCACGACGCACATAACATTTGAAGAAATGTTTACGTTAAAAGACGTCCAGAAAGTCATTAAGAATAAAAACAAATTAATAGACAAATGCGAGCAAGTGAATTTGGATAGAGAACATATGACACTGATATATTTCATAAAGAAATTAGAAATGGCCTCCAAAAATCTCGAAACAAACATTGAAGACACGTTAAAGTTGGCAAAAGAGCATAAAGTAAAAGTTATTGTGATCGCGAGGTCGCAATGCGATGAAGAAATGCCGGAATTTTTGCAGACACTAGAAGAAAAGATGGAAAACGTGTTTATAATGAATAGAGGTGGAGAGACAATTTCAGAGATGATCAGTATAGACTTGCAAATTAACAGCATGGCACCAGCAGAGAGAATAATGGTCGAGCCGAAGATAGCAATAGACATGTATTACCAAGTTAGAACAATGGAAATACTTGGAGTAACAGAAAATCTGGAAGAGATAGGAAACTTATACATAAAGTGCAGTATGAAGCAAACTCCCGAGCATCTGAAAAGCATAATGGAAGTATGGAAGGAAATGAAAACAGAAAAGCCGATGCATGAAGAATGGCCTCTCATTGATATAAAGTCGCCCATAAAAACGTATCACAAATCTGTAGAGATGACATTACTGGAAATCAGAAAGGCGTATGAGATGGATTCAAAAAGAAATTTCAGAAATATGATATTTGAAGAAATTAACGCACCCCATATTCGTGCACGAACGTCAGTATGGATACTCAGCATAGCATTGACAAACAATGAAAAATTAGTACTGCCAATTCGAAAGAAGGAGCGAAAGAGTATGGCTAAAAACAAGCGTTTTGAGATAGCCATATCACCGATACCGACTAATATTAAGCAATGGCTGTTACAATATGTGGACATATTATCTTTGTCACCCACTAAAAAGATACAGCAGAAGTTTGAGAAATATTACGTAAGGTTACTAATGCAGCAACACACACTTGGAAGACCAAGCATAGTAGAACTCGCCAATAAAACTGGAATATGTCCTGCTGAGATTGACATAATCAACAACGAAGCAAAGAAATTTATGTGGGGAGCTACATCGAATAAGAAACTGAAAGCAATAAAACAGCAGCCATGGATGACAACGAGAAATCTAATACGGAGAGAGAGTGTAAGCACGATGATACAGAGAGTAGCAGAAAAAGAAAAACAAGTCAACAAGATTATTACAAACAAGATGAAAAAGTACGTTCGAGATTATCCACAGTGTGCATATACGAAGATAATTAAAAAGTCAGAAGTTATGTGCAAAGAGGGTGAAAACAGACCTATAGAAATTATAGAGATGGTAAGCAAATCACAGGAAGAAATGAGGATGGAAGAAATGCTGCTACAATCAAATACAATTGCGCTTACGCCAAATACACAGAGAGAGATAGACAAAGTGAACTTAGAAAAGTTGGGTCAATACTGATGATGAACGTCTGCTGGTGGAAATAATGGTATGACGAGAAAAAACAGACAACATAATTCAAAGGATTTATAGAGAAGTCTATGAAAGAGAAACCAAGTCAATGATAAAAATCTTATGTACCAAAGCTTTTACAAGACAAGAAATTACACAGATGTTACAACCTAACAATCAGTTAGCATTCGACATTGAGTGTATCACATCAAAAATAGTAATGAAGGCAGAAACTGCGAAAAATTTGATGAAACATGGACTAACGAATGCTTTCTGGGAAAGTATAAACATCAGCAAGAACAATTACCCCGCAACGTTTGGCATGGCGACAACATCGAACATGGATGGATCGTACGAAAACATTGAGAAACATACGTTAACTACATTGTTAAAATGCACACCACCTCCGACGATTTCTGTACCAATGCTACTACCTACATGGCGGTTGAAGAAGAAAAAACCAGTGAAAGCTTTTTGGCATGAAGAAAACACATACGTAAATAAGCTAGAAGACGCTGAAAGAATTGTGAGAGATGAAAGATATAAGAAATCAAAAGAAATCTTAAGTAAAAATGACAATAAAGAGAGAGTATTCATAGAAGGTGCTGTAACCCCATATGATTTATACAATGAAGGCGAGCCTATACACAAACAAATTGGAAAAGTTCGAAAAGAGATTGAAAAGAGGAACACGAAGACAGTAATTCTCTTTTCTGGAATTAACGATATTGTGTGGGGTGAACTATGGAGCTCCGAATACAGATATTATGATGTGATGCGCAGAGTAGAAATCATAACAATGATACGCCTGGGAAAAAACGATCCAGAGCAGATAACGCGAGAAGAAATTAGAAATAATATCAGTGCGTTTTACGATGAAGCCTCGATTTCGAAATCTCTAAGATCGACTTACGAGTTTTTCTACCCAGAGACAACGGTGCGTCCAGAATTATCGCATACAAGCAGAGTAGATGCTATGATGACATTAATGATAGCGATTAAAGGCTTGAAGTTATACGAGAAGTTCTATGAAGAATTTAATTGCAAACTCAATGAGTTAAGAAGTATGTGTACGATCTCAAATAAGTTGAGGAATCCGATGTTCTTGAGACACAAGAAACTGGTTACAACGGAAAAAGAGGTCGTGTTAAAACTAACGAAGAATGAAAAATTTGAGAAGACGGAATGGGAGATGCAGGAAGCAAATGAAATGATCAAACAGGCGGTCGAGATGGTCCATGGTGAAAGAGTCGTAATCCTTAATTAGCTGTGCTGGCGATCTATTGTAACATAATCGTAATCTAATCATATATGGTCAAACTAAGAAAAAAGAAGATGAAACTAAGACTGAATATTAAAATAAAATATTAATTGTAAAAACATATGCATAAGATTAATTAGTTATTTGTAAATTTATAGTGCAGTAATTTTTGATATTAATTAATTTGGCAAAAAGGCACTAGACCTAACTCACAACTGCTAATTAAGGCAGAAGTGCGTAATTGGCAGACGAAAGAAAATTAAAGCGTTTGAAATTGTAAACAACTGGAAATAGCAGGTACTAGTCAAATATTTGATTGTTTGTTAATTTTTCACTATAAAAATTGTGTAATTGATCATTTTGGTGATGAAGTTAATTTACTGGATTTACTTTACGTTTTTGTATCAGGTTATTTTATTTAATACAATGGAAAGCTAAACGTTCGAGCTCTCGGGTATTCTAGACAGTGGTTCACGACTCCATTTAACGGGTGCATCGTGTATAGCTGGTGCTTACCCGAGATGCTCTTAGGTTAGGTGTAAGAATAGGGGTTTTTACTCGTATTAGCTTTCCTATCGTTCGTTGTCAATATTACCATCTTTATTACATTATGCTATTACATCTAGCTACATTAGGAAATTACAGTATTTGTTTGTATTATATTGAACAGAGTTTATTACGTATGATTACTAGTGGACTGACGGACTATCGATTCATTCCTTTTGCCTGGACCGTATTGATTGTTCATATGTACTCTAGGTTGGCATGTAATTATTTATATGTAAGGTTATTATATGTACGAACTCATAACAAGCTATTGCATCCCGGTTGCGAGATTCCTTTATTAAACAACTTCATTGATAACAAGAACAATCAATACACTAAATTAATAAGGTATCACACATTATCACTATCGTACTCCCACACACACTTCCATTACACTGAGTCATCCGAATTGTGGTTGGTGTCTCTATCGATGTGTCAGTCTCGCATGGAAATACTCGTTGTAGCGTAGTTCTTCAATTCCTCTTTTGTGCTTTGTTGCAGGTCGGGTAAGCATACCCTGTACTTTGTACACTCTGTCTCGTGTCTTGGATCTAAATTAAAGTCGTTAGTTTCGTATCAATATTAGTTGATGAGATAATAGTTCAATTATGTAATGGCTAAACAATAGAACAGAAAGAAGAGAAACAGATACTGGAGTCTGTCATCTACCTTACTACATAAGGAGGAAACAAGTGTCACAGCAGCTCCTAAATTAAGCTAAGACTTACTAGTATGAAGGTTGGCAAGATTCTACAATAAGCATCTTGTATTTCCCACCTCTAGTTTTTTCCACATATCACTTGGGTAAGAAGAAACAGTTGTCATTTTCCAGTATAATTTTTACTGCTGGACCATACTTTGTCTGGATACAGAATGCATTACGAATTTTTTCCCACTCACCAATTTTTAATTCATTAACGGGAATGTATTTAATTTGACGCTCCTCTGAGATTTCATTTAGTTTGCTGATCACCTCAAGTTGAATTACTTTGCCAACAGTCTCTACAGAATATATGGTCTTTGGTAATATTGGCTTCAATATGTATTTTTTGGGTTGTGAGAGAACGTCTTGTTTGCTCTCCCCAACTTTTGCATGTGAGAGAACGTCTTGTTTGCTCTTCACAACTTTTGCGGATTTTTTAGCATGAGAATTGTTAGCAGCTTTTGGAGTCATCGTCAAATTTAAAATTGAAAACCTGTTCAAAGTACGTGTTATTTATTACAAACTTTTAGCATACAAACCAATCAAAAATAACTTAGTTCATTCATCCAATCATCAACTAGAGTCTACATAAACGCGTGGTAAAGATTTTGACAATTAGTGTTCAGGTATAATTTAATTTACACCAATATTAGAAATATTGGTATAATTTCAACAAAGCTTGATATTGGGTGGAAATTCCAATCATTTTAACTATAACATTTTTAATCAGTCTTTGTGGAATTCTCCTCCATGTAACTTATTCAACTGGCAAAATTTCAATGTCCAGCAATTTATATACATCTATGACTATATTTTTATATCAAACACCGCCCTCATGTAGAAGAGTGAAAATTGAAAAATCAATTATACTTTTTCATTATTATTTTATTATCCGTACTACAGTAACTATATTCTTAGTTGTGAGATTAAGAAAAATACATCTACACACATTTATTCACAGGTTAATATACAATACTCTAACGAATGTCCATGATTAAGAAAAATATTAAATCTATTGTCTTTGATTTCACCATTGATAATCATGAAAATTTTCTGGATTGCAATGTCTATCAGGAAACCATCCTTGTATATTTTATTCACATTTGCTTGTAATAATTGCGCCATGGTAAATGTATGAGGAAGATTCTCTCCACACGTCTTGAAGTTTGACATATCATTTGTACAATTGTAATCATCGAGGTCCAAACATGTATCACACATACACTGCCCCTCTGAATGGTGAAACAGAACATGCAACACTTTATTGTTTGGAAGTGGAATATCATTGTAGTTCACGAGCTTTTCAATGTTTTGAAAACACACATCTTGTGTTTGATTACTGAAAAATTCTTTAAAACGCTATCAAAGCTGCATTCGAGAAATACATTAGCTGTCATCTCCAAAATTGTGAATAGTAGTTTTAAAAATAACTTTAAAATTTATAAACATAGAGTTTTTGTGATTGGCTAATTTCACTCTTTTAAAAATGTCTATATATGGCGATATTTAATATTAGTAATACCTGCTTTATTATATAACCAAAATAAAGTGATTTAGAACTTGAATTCTTTGAAAAAGTCTTACTTTCAATTAATACATTATATTTATTGCATAAGTTGGTTCACGCATTTGCAATTTTTAACTAACAACCAAGTGAGAAACTATAAATGTTAATGATTAATACAAAATATTTAGTATGAAGATTCATCCGTCATTACATCTAACTGATAGTTTATTATTTCATGTCAGAGTACTTCAACTATGTGTTTTACAATAGCATTCACTACTATTTATTTTTAGCAGACTGCTATGGAATAGGTGAAAAGTTTTCATCTTATACGCAGTTCTATTCAACAAAGTAGGTGGAGT
>CABFPE010000960.1:96392-119530 GCA_900660155.1 Hofstenia miamia | reverse complement strand
TTAAAACATCGTTTATATTCTTCAGCAATTTGGTCATAATTTTGGCAATAATAAATTTAAATTTAACATTTCAATTTTGAATAAAATTTGAAATCATTTTTTTGATGAAACATAAAAGATTATAAAGTAAAAAGGAGTTTTACTAATTTTCAAACAATTCTCAGTTAGTGCTGACATTTTGCATAAATTATTTTTACATTGCTTGAATTATACATTAATTCTGAAATGGCATCTCAATGTAATCTCATGAGATGTATCAGCGATAACCTAATGAGACATCTGCAGAACATCAGCTTCCTAAAAGCGTCTCACTAGGATATGGGACACCTGCGACATCAATAGGATGAATTAGGACGCATTTGCTACACTTGATTTTTGACTGGGTATATACTTATTAAAAAGAGTATAATACATACTATGAAGGCCAATAATATTCTTGAAAATAGACTCCAAAAATGCATTTTAAGACCTTAGTTTTTAAATTTTCTTAGTAATTTGCCAAAATTTGGTTGATTTAACAAAGAAAAGTCAATTTTGAAAACCTGAAAGGGGGCATTCCAACGTGTCCCCCTTGTGTATGCACTGCCGTTACCACACCTTTATATATTTTGTTTCCAGAAATTCAACATTTAATCACAATAAGATATATCCAAAAGGGTCCACATAAATGGTAAAATCAGCACACTTTTTATCATAGTTGACACATGGTCATGATTTTCCTTAACCCCATTCATTGAGGTCACAAAATATTTCTACTGTATAATTATTTTGGAGAGCTTAAACTTATTCCTGATAACAGGTTAAGAATCAAAATTTTTCCATAGTACATGTGAATGCATATTTTATTTTGAGCATAATATACAGATGATGAATATTTTTCTCAGAAACATATAAGGCCTTATGCCTCTGTATGGATGTAGATGTACATGTCAATATATCTTTGTGACTCATTTAATATAGGCCTATTCGCACAATGCCAATATATATACAATCTCCTTAATAATAGGCTTCATCAATTGCTTGCTAGCATATAACAGGCTCCTGCAAAATTTTATCACATCGTATCACAATGTAGCACGCAAAAATATTTCACGTTATTTGCTATTGCATGAAGTGAACTCACGCTGTGCTACAAGCAAAAGGGTTAAATCCTCTAAAGTGGCAAATTCCTTCAAACATAATTACTCATCTACACAGTAGATAGTGATAGTTTATTGCAATCAACAAGCAATTGTATAAAAACGTGTTGTTGTTCCACAAACAATGCACCATGGAAACTCATCTGTATTTCATGCATTTTTCTTGCATAATTCACTTCTATTTAATAAGTGGTTTGGAACTTCAAGAGAAAACGTTGATCCTGCTAAAGAATTAAAATTGTGTAGTTTGCATTTGCATTTCAACGAATCTGCTTTTTTATTTGGCACATGACTTCAAATAATCACAGAATTTGCGGCGAAATTGCAGAATAGACAACTCTTCTAAAAAAAATTGAATATACCCTTAGATGTAGTTTTTTCGCTTATTCCAAATCTGCTATTCTTTTTTTTAGAAAATCATTATTAAAAAAGTTATAGCAATATTTTTATTTAACATTACAGCCAATCATGTTACAGTATCAATTATTATATTTAGCATATTCATTTGTGGCAACCAATCACATCAAAGACCTTTGCAACAACCGCATTGTATTTAGCACTGATACTTCTACATCTGGACATCACTAGTTTTCTCATTCGGAAAATCATAGAGGGTGGAATTCATGGTTATTCCATGTTATGATTTTCGAAAAATAAACTTCCGTCTAATTTAGCTCTTTTTAGTGCCTCCCATTTCAATCAAACATTGATATAAATTCAAGTAAATAAACATTTTAAATTTTATATGATTTGCTGTTTTTGTAGTGGTGCTTTATAATAATAGAATTTAAGTGTACTGGATCAGTTATGTATATGCTCTTGATTACCAGCAATTGTTATAATCATAGCACAGAAATGGCATCCACAGTGTTACTTAAAATTAAATGGCCTCCGATTCAGGCAGCGATACTTGCAATGATTACTCTAATATGAATTTCATGTAACATACAAACGAAAATGCTTAAATGTAATTATTAAAAATTAAATTATTAATATAATTAACATTAATCATGAATAATATTAGAGACTTTTAATTTAATCTTTAAACTACATATATCATTTAAACAATATAACTCAGCAAGCAAGAAATGTTGCCTAAATATTCCAGGAATTTTTCTGAAGTGTGATAAATGGCGGCGGTGGGAATGTTCCGGGAATGTTGTCATTGTGTGACAGAAAATGTTTTGAGGATGTTTTAGAAAATGACCAACATTATATTTACAAAGATTTCAAAAACTAGGTGCAAGTAGTAGCAATAGTGTTTTAGCATCACTGTAGTCATTCAAATTATGAATTATTTTTCAGTTGCTGACAATTACTATACTTTATACTTTTTCTTGCTTCATCAGATCTTACTGAAATTCTTTATACATAAAGATATTTATAATTATCAATGGTGACTCTAATTATAGTTAGCAACAATGCAATTATTTGTAATCTTAAATCAACTAGTATTTTAATTACCAAAGTGTAAAGATATATTGGAACATTCTTGGAATGTTCCATTGCTGCATGGGTAATGCTTTGATTAACTGGGTGGCCACGAAAAGGGCCGATTGAATATTAGCTCTGAAAAGAGCTGAAATATGCTGCTTCAAACTAGATCGTCGTCTTGAATAATCAATGGAATATTACTAATAAATTTCAGCAGCAGTGCTAAATACATAGCGTTTGTTACAAAGGCCTTCCATTTGATTGGTTGCCACAAATGAATATGCTAAATATAATAATTGATACCGTAACATGATTGGCTGTAATGTTAAATAAAATACTATAACTTTTTTAATAATGATTTCCTAAAAAAATAATAGCAGATTTGGAATCAGAGAAAAAAGACTAAATCTAATAGTATATTTAATTTTTTTAAAAGAGTTGTCTATTCTGCAATTTCGCCAGAATTTGCAAAGTTGAACAGAAATTTACAACTGTAGAAGTTCAAAATTATCCATTCTTCTAAACGTTAAGTGACAACAAATGTAGCTATTTCAGGTAAATTTTATACATAGTAATTATTATAATTCCTATAACTTTAATTGTAATTTCAGATTTAATTAATTTAAATTTATTTAACACTATTCTATAGTAGCATAGTATCAGAAAGTGGGTCAATTAGGGCTAATATTTTTGTACTTATTTTAGAGTATCTTTTGAGTTCCATTATTTTGATGAATAAAATGACTATAAAAATATTTACAAAATAGTAACTGAATTAATGGATCATTTAAGCCGTTTTGTAAAATAACCAGTATAGACTTATTGTTGATTGACTCAAGGATTTTTAAACGTGTTTGGAAGCAAAGTCTCAACTAAATTTTGAAGTTATTTATACGTGCAATTAATTGCAATTCATTAAATTATATAAAGACCCTAAAAAACATCCCATTTAACTATATTTATATATTAAATTCTGGACCTCAAATGGTTAATTACATTGCAAAAGAAATCTACAAAGCATTAAACACTATTGCCCCAATTAAGAAACGACGGGTTAAGATTAAAACAATTAAATTTCCCTTTTCAAACACCGACGATAATCAAGTCCATGAACTAGTATCAATTAAACGAGAATTATTTGATCTTGCGAAATCCGAGCCGACAAAGACTAATTGGACCAATTACGAAAAATCAAAGAAAGTCATTAAGCAATTAAGAACAAAAAATTTAACTAAAGCTCGGCAAAAATTCTTTAACCAATTAAATTCTACTCGAGAAAAATGGCGATACATCCATAAATTTATCGGAAAATCTAAAGGTCTTTCATCCGAAATAAATGAATTAAACATCAATAATACTACCGTTACAGACAAAACTCAAATACTAAATCATTTAAATTCAACATTCAAAGAACTTGGAAATTTCAATTTCCCATCCTATAAGAAAAAACAAAATTCTGATAATCTCAAACAATCAAAACAATTTTCCTTTAGACTTGCTACAATCAATGAATTAGAAAACATTGTTAAAAAACTTGATACCAACAAATCAACCGCTTCTTATAATCTCCCATTTTTTATTATTAAACGTTTTTTTCCTATTTTTGGAGAACAATTATTAGTCGCATTTAATCAATGTATTATTGATTGTGAATTTCCAGACTTACTAAAAAAATCGGATATAACTCCTATATATAAAAAAGGTGACAACCTAAACGCAAAAAATTATAGACCCATTTGTATTACACATCCTTTTAGCAAACTCTTTGAAAAACTGTTGTATATTCAAATAAACGCATTCCTAAAATCTGAAAACATCCTATCGAATAAGCAATTTGGTTTTCGTGCTGGGCATAGCACCCAGGACGCAATTTTATCGATCACGCAACAAATTAAGTCTAATATATCTCATAATAAGTGCAGTTGTGTAGCATTACTAGATTTAAGTAAGGCATTCAATTCAATGAATTTCGATATCTTGCAAGACAAGCTTATAAATTATAATTTTGATGTTAACTCAATTAATTTAATTATGAACTTCTTAAAAAATAGACAGCAGCGTGTAATATTAAACAGTAAAAAATCAAGTTATGTTACAACCGACCGTGGGGTGCCCCAAGGTACTGTACTTGGCCCTATTTTATTTGCAATTTTTGTAAATGATATAATAAAACATGTTAAACACAGCGACATCTACCAATATGCCGACGACACATGCCTAATAAGTACTGCAAAAAATGCTTTTGATGCTACAAAAAACCTCCAAACAGATATAGAAAAATTAAACAATTATTTTACTATTAATCAACTGAAACTAAATATTGAAAAAACTCAATTTATAATTTTTTCACCGAAGGCACAGAGAAATCTAATTAATGATATAGAACTAAAGATAAATAATGAGTCAATAAAGCAAAGTGATTCAGTCAGCTATTTAGGAGTTGAGATGGATAATGAATTAAAATTTGAAAAATTTCTACTGAATAAGATTCAAAAAATGACTGCAGGCATTAGATATCTTTATCACTTACGCAATGTAATATCAAGCAATTATCATAAACAACTGATACATGCTTTCTGTTTGTCTCATTTTCAATACTGTTCTTTTCTTTTAACTAACCTAAATTCGAAACATCGTATGCTTCTATCAAAGACATTTAATTGGTGTATAAAAACTCTAAACTTTGCACAAAAGCATGACGAAGCATCAGTATATCGTAATAAATATAAAATATTATCTCCGTTCTATCAAATTCATATGCATATGCTATCTATCTTATTTAAATTCAAATCTCTACAAACATCTCTCCTTTTCCTTAATGACTATATTAAATTAAATGAGCGATCGCAAAAATTTTTTAGTTTAGATAAAAATTATAATGGCTTCCATCACATATCAATTAAATTGTGGAATAATTTAGATTATGAAACGCGAATAGAAAAAAACTATAAAAAGTTTAGAAAAAAATTGAAACAATTTCTTCTAATAAAACAGTATACATTAGGGGACGGTAATACACTTCATGCATTTGAAACATACATTCAACATTGAGCACCTACACAAACATCCACTCAAACATTGACTATATTATTATATATTGTACATATTAATTTGTAGTAATTTGTTCATGTTTATTTTCTTTTGTCATGTGTTAGTTTGTAGATCTTGTATACATATAATGCGCAATAAATTTGCTCTGACTCTTATATATTAATCTAAAGAATTATAAGCATAATCGAACTTTTTAAAATAATACATTAAAGATATTACAGTCTTTAGGATGCAAATTCTATTAGAGAATTAGGAATTTTTTTTGCAAAACATGCATTTATGAATTTAATAGTTTTTTATACATATGCACTTTAGCATGAATGAGCCCATGAAAATGAGTATGTAATCCATATTCCTAATTGCTGACAAGTTCAAACAGGAAATAAATTGTATAAAATGGGACAATTTCTATTGTCTTTAAACTGTTCAGGTCCGTATTAGGGCCTGGCGGTATACTGCTTTGTTTTGACAATACTGAAAAATACCAATACTGCGTTATCTTGCCTAAAAAATTGATCGGTATTTTATTTAAGAGTATGTGTATTTTGTTCTTCTCAAATACGTTTAGCAAACTTAATTTACCCATTGTTACTAATTCAGTCAACACATTGTGACCCATGTCATACCGTGTATTTCCTAGTCTTATTGTGAAATAAATTATTTTCAGCATATATATATATATATATATATATATATATGTAAATTCTTTATGGCCTAGATGCCTTGAGTCTACAATATGCTACAATATCTATTTTCAGTTAAAAGATTTTAAACGTTTTTTTTGTAAAAAACTTTTCATCATAACAGGTAAGCATAGTTAGCCATAAATGTGTCAAAATCCAGGATTCACATATTTCTTGATAGGCTTGGTGAAAATTGTTGAAAATATAGACAAAAAAGTTTCTAGATTTATAGATGCAATAGGTTGTTGCGAGGTGGGAGAGGAGGGTAAATCAGTTTATATGTATATATATATTTTATATAATGAAACTGTTCAAGTACTAACTAATTTTGTTTTAGCTGTATTTGAAGTTTCCAATGGTTATGAAATATCAACTATTGCGACTACAAATGCAATCTTTTAGTGGTCTTTCGGCACTTGTGTTTCACTTGGCAACTCTCATTTTTAGTGATTTACAACATTGCTAAAACCACCATACTGATGTCCAAAACCACATTAAGATCACCATATATTCATTGTAGAAAAGCTGAGTCTACTACTATTTGCATCTGCTGAAAGACTTGTTATTTCAGTAATGCAGCCAAACTTAGATCACTGTACGTTTTCTTATATGACTTACCTATAATTAATTTGAACAAATTGCAAGTTGCTCACAATATTGCTTCTAGACTGGTCTTCCTCAAGATTTCCAATGATCATGTTACGCCATTTCTCAAGCATCTTCATTGGCTATCTATTTATATTGAATAAAGTACAAAGTTTCGCCACTTATGTCTTTAAATCCATTAATGGTTTGGCATCTAGGTGTCTCTAAAATTTAGTGTACTATCAACTGCTACTACTACATTGCTTTGTGGACTTTGAAGTTAAGTCTTTACCAGTGTCTTTGTAATTCTTTTGATTAACAAGCTTATATTCACGCTGCATTCAGTTTGCTTGCCAGAAAGTATCCGACCACTCACATTATTGTCAGCTTTTCAGGAAAAACTGTATTTTGTAACAGGTGCTATATATAAATGTTGTCATAATAATATTTACTGCGTTACTTATAAAGACTATTCTTACTAAGATCTAGGCACATTCTATGCTATTGATTCATACACCAGTTTTTAATTAAGTTCTTACTAAGAATAGTATTTTAAAAGACATGGGTCAACTATACCCGCACTGTTTAAACAATACCTGAATCAGCAAAACTATGCAGTGATTGAGTTCCCAATCTACATCGATGTAATTATTATTTTATTGCTGGCAAAGTCCAATTGTTTTGTTTACTACAAAGGATATTTTTTGATGAGTTAATCGTTTTAATTTAATGTTTATATGCGAAGAATATACAAAAGAAATTGCTACGTAATGAAATTATTTATTTTAATATAAAGAGTACGAATCATGATTATTTATTCTGTCGAAATAAACTCTGAAAACGAATGCAATGATAGCTTAGAATTGTGTATTTATCACTGAAGGTGATAATTGGTAGAAAGTTGGAGAATTATTTCTCCGACAAAAAAGTTGGTCAACAAAAATTGGCGACAAAAGTTGTTCGTTTAGCATGGGCTTTAGTGTGTAAGATAAGATGCCGGCAGCTGGCATTTACGAATATGAGAGATTGCTGTTGCTATGACGATTTGCAACATATGGCTACAACAATAAACAATTCCTTCAACTGAAAATCACTGTACAATCGTCGCTTTTCCACTGCCTTGCTCATTGCTTACACATTCAGTGGATAATACAATATCACTGGTTGAGTCATTGTGGAATTGATTGAGGCATTGCTTACCTGTGTTTCTAAATGGATGAAGCTGAAGTAGAACCCTTTCCTGAAATTAGGCGGTATTTTTCAGATGCAGAATTCCAGAGTTTGGGATTTTACGATAAACTTCAGTATTCTAACTTGAAAAAGAATTACGATGAAATGATCAGTTGTGGGATTTTGATTCGACCACCAGACTTCATGAAGCCATACATTAATCGGCATTCCCAGAGGTAGTACCTTGATATTCACTATGTTAATTTAAAATTTATTACTGGGCTGGTGGAATTTGCAGTAATTATAACTTGAAATGCTAAAAAGCTGTTTTAATGTGTCTTGCTTAGAATTAATAGTTAATTAATAGGAAATCTTACAAGTTGAACCTTTAAAATTTGAAAGTTTATTATTCACATATAGTGAACGCAATCAATAACTAATTACTATCTCTTCCTAACTCAATTTCACATTTTCGTAGTAGTTTAAATTACAGGAACAAGCATAAAATGTGTTTGAATGGCCAAACATTTTTTTGAAAATCATAGTGACTATCATTTTTTGTTTAATTCGGGACAAATCGTTTTATTGCCAAAAAAGCAATTTTAGTAGCAAATTTGGATTCCAGTTCCGTTTTCATCGGTTTATTAGTAATTTAAAACATTTTTATTTTAAATAAGCAAAGCATAAATTTCGACATCAATATTTTACATGAACAGGTCAGGGGCAAAATACGACCACTAAACAAAATGAAAATGTAATGATAAAAAAGCCCCTGTCATTGTAATGTTCTTCACGCTTTTATTTATTTTCATACAATTGATTTCATCTATACTTGAATATACGTTTTTACAAGTACATGGCTTTCAAAATATAATAATTGTATATATAGTTGTTGACGTCATTTATTGTGGGGTGAAATTGGGAAATTTGTGCACTTTTTTTCTCAAAAGTTGGCCTATTTTACTTCAAAATATAGGCCTTTGAAAAATCATTACAGTACGCAAAAATTGAGGTTTCCACAAAATCCTATTTTTGCCAATTTTTTTAAAATTAGATTTTTGCACTTTGAGCCAATTAATGACTCAACCAATTTCAAATATTTAACATTTGCTTGACAGACGACTTTAAGAACTCTAACCTGTTCCTTGCACAAAACTTTGTACAATTATTCCTACCGCAGCTATTCAAGGCCGAAGTTGAAATTTTTACTTTCGTAAAAAGCCTAAAAAATTATAATCTTGCCTGGAAACCAAGCTTTTGATCCTAGGGCTCCAGAAAATATAGACTATCTACCTAGTTTTTTAAGTTTTACTGATTGCAATTGAAAATTTACACATTTTCCCTATTGAACGCCTTGAGAGTTATGTTGCCACTGTTTTAAAAGGGTATATGTTTTGGAATTTTTCAAGCACCATTTTCTTAATAAAAATGTCAATATTTAATATTATTTCCTGAAATTTTGCATGTACACATTGCGTATTAGAACAAAAAAATCAGAAACATAAAATCTGGGAAATTTACATATAACCCTGAGCCCTTAGGGAGAGCCTAAATTTAAAAAAACTCATATTGCTACAAGTAATGTAGGCTTAGCAAATAATATATAATGGTAGTTTGCGTATTTTACGAAAATATATTAAAATTTAATAAATTCTGTAGAAAAATTTTCTTAATAAATAGCCTCAAAAAATCCTAAATTTCACATTTTGGCCTATATCTCGGCCAATTTTTAACAGATTTCAATAAAAATTTATATTTGGACATTACACATTGTTATATGCAATACTGATTTTGAAATTAAGCGCGGGCGTTTGTAGTTCGGCCAGAAAAGCCTATTTTTTAGGCTTTAATAGGCCTCCTCACAGGAATGCGGTGATACAGTAAAATATCACAAATTAAAGAATGAGCCTTTCTTTGTAATATATATATATATATATATATAAATTTTAAAAAAAATCATGGGTTCTATTTTTGAGAAAATTAAGTCTAAAGTTGGCAAGTTGCAAATAACTGCATTAGGTATATTGAATACTAGAATTACATTCATCTGATATTATTGCGGGAAATGGAATTTATTTCAGGAAGGAATCTACAATAACCTTACGGAGATTTTACATACAAAGATTTTTTAGAGCAATATGTTTTCTATTTAAGAAAATGCTGGGCCCAGGCCGGGCTTGGTTTTAAGGTTAAGGGGCCAGAGCCGGGCCCAGGCTTGAAATCATTTAGCAGTTACAACAATGAAGAAACGTATAAGAACAACCCTATAATTTTTAGTCATTTATTTCGAATGGGAGCTTCAAGCTCACATTCCGGCTATCACTTTTAATTATACATAATTGTATGGTTTTTGCTCGACAAAATTATATATATATATATATATATATATATCATTGTATATTTTACCTACATTAGAGATGTGCGTGTGCGGGCAGAAGTTGGATACTGCCACACCCACCCATACTCAAAGCATGTTCAGGCGCGCAGCCAGGATTTCGTTTCGGTATGGGCACAAAATAGATTTTTGAACGTTGATAACATTAAATTTTTTATACCTATGCTTTTTTTATTTAACTGTTAAGAATCTATTGTTAAAATGAACAAGAATAATGCACACAAAAGATATAATTTTAAAAATTGACAAGTCAACATTCATAATTCAAACGTAGTTCACTGTAATAAAAAATTCAATCTTCGATTGCTCTTTAGAGCGAGCTCATCTAGCACATTTTTAGCATCTAATTCAAGGTCACCGTTAATTGATAAATGCGCTAACTCATTTAACCTTTTCTGTCCCATTGTACAACGAGTGTATGTCTTTAGCTTTCTTAACAGTGAAAATGTTCTTTCGCAAGTTGCAGACGTAAGCGGCAATGTTAGAAAAATCTTAAACAAAGTGCAAATTTCAGGGAAGGGCTAGGTGAATTGTCGTGGGATGAATTTGTTGGTGTGCAAACAAATTAATTATATCCCTTTCAGCGGAAGAAACATTGTGATATCAATGTCACCTCCAGCATTAAAGCATTTTTAACGTTTGTTCAGAATTTTTTTTGTACTTCAATTTCGGGGGTGGCACGTGCCCAGTGTGCCCCCATTGGCTGCGCCACTGAGTATGTTATTCGTATGTGTGGCCACTGATGCCATCAGTGGCCATTGGCGGCATCAGTGGCAACCTTAGTAATCTATAAATCAAGAAGCAGATTCTTGCAAATAAAACTCGCTTCATTATTTTGATTCCTAGATCCTTTCAAAATATAAAAGGAATTGCGGAAAACTTTTTTGAAATTTTTAGCTTCTAAAAAATTATAATATATATGTTAATTGAATGTTAAAAGTAATTTATTCAAGAATATTTGAGCCCTTTTAAATGAACTATTATGTAAAATAGTTGTTTGAACAGAGGAGATTTTTCATGATTTAAGAAAGTAGGATTTTAAAATTGTACTTAATTTTGAAATTTTAAATTTTAAATATGTTTGTAAGGATCTCAAAGATATCCTTCTGACCTTTTTTGGACTTTTGTTTGTTTAAGCAGCAGTGTTTGAACTGCTTGGCAATATAAAATTGTGTTTTACATTATAAAATCAATGCTCTGCTATCAGAAACTTCCTGTTTGCTATCAATGACCCATTAATTGGTCCTTGTTGGTTTACCAATAATCCCTTATTGGCTCACTACTGGCGCATTGTCGGACATACATCACTGGCACAGCGGTCATCTGACATTAATTGCAACTACAATGGCCCATTGTCGGATCATTAATGCATTAATGGCTTGCTGTTTGGGACATTGTATCAGTTAAACAACACATAGATTGCAAGTGAAATTGAAGTAACTGCAAAGCTTGTGATACATAAGAACATTAATACATTAGGACAGAATAAAGCACTCAAACTTGAAATTGAAAATAATTGGATATTTCGTAAATAGATAAATATATCAAATGGATTGATTTTTATATCACTATCTTCAAATATTTGAGAAGACTAATTAAATGACTGTACGTTTTCAGAATTAGTACTGAAACACTGTAAACAAGACTAGAAATCAATCAAATAGTGAACATTGCAAAATTTGTTTTTTTGACTTACACTACATAACCACAGTAACAGAGGTCGGGTTAGGGTACAATAATTTGGATTCGGGTCGGGTACGCTCATATAGCAGGTTCTGTCGGGTAATTGCCGGGCATGATAAACGGTGTAAAATGCAGTAGGCCTATTATATTGAAGCTAATGTAGATAACAACCTATATCATCAAAGAAAAATGTGTAATACATAATACGTTAAAAGTCCTTCATGGCATTGGCCCCATTAATGACGTTTAAGAACCAATTCACACGAGACTATTTTTGTACTTTACAATATAAATTCGTAAATTATGCCCAACTATTTTTACTTTCTGTAAACTTAAAGACATTCACCGTGTGAATGGAAATTCTCTCGAATACTTGTAAGTCTGTCGAGGTTTGGTTGAATAGCATTTTTTAATTTTCTGTTTGTATTTATTTGTTTGTAATTCATGTACATTTTTGTAGTCAGTATTTAATTTTCTTCATTAATGTCGGGTAATTGAATTGATAGTCGGGTCAAATGTCGTCTCTGGTTGGGTTTTTTTGATCAAATTGTGTGTCAGGTCGGATCAGGTACAGTACTATTATTGAATGCTCATCACTAGTACTTTGTAAATTACATCTTAATGTCAAAACAATAATTTCTTGTTTAACACATAAAAGATTTATATCTAGAAAAAGTTATTTCTCTGTGAAATTCCCAGTGCATGATTTTAGATGTGTTATATAAATTCAAGCCCCACAATCTTTCAAAACAGGCACACAATTTCATTTTTATAAGCCATTTAATTATGTATAGCAAAATGTCCTTGCATATGTCTAACAATGTGCAAATAAATTTAAACTATGATTGTTTAATTAATTGAATAATGCATTTTTGAATAAATATAAATAAAAACTTTACTAAACTAATGTTACTAATTTTTTATACTTTGTGATTCAATGCCATAATTCCACATAAACATTTCTTATATATCATTAAAATATTTTCAAATAAGAAAATAATTTACAAAAAACAAGGAATTAATTTTCTATATTCATAATAATAACTTGATTTATTGAAAAATAAGAGATTTTTCTGAGAGTGAAATTTGAAAAATTCTTGTGATAGAATAGTTGTTATAATTTTGATTGAAGCAAAGTTTGATAATCAAGCTCAAATATTATCATTACCTAACACTTGTTCGGTTTTTTAATGAACACATTTGTATACATTGTCAATTCACGTGAGAAAAAAGATTCCCTGCTCAAATCTCTTGTTTAAGTTCTTAAGGCATATACTGAGCCTATACTTCCTCAATTAATTTTTTTAAATTTGACTTGCCCATTTCTGTTTCATATTATTCAAGAAACTCAAAATTGTTATCAAATTTCCAATTTTTTTAACGCTCAGTTGATAATCGTGATTTCTTATTAAGCATGGGGTTCTGTAACAATAGGTGGTACGTTTTCATCGAGAATATTTCCAATACGTTTCGAAATATCCAAAAGAATTCAACAATTCGAGTTATATTTGATTTGATGCAAAATAAAGCTCGCAATTTCATGATCATTGACATCAAAGAAACTCAAATAATCCTCTTTGGAATTTTAAAGATTGTAAACGGTTCATTTTGAGACTTCCTGGTGGATACATTGGATACAACGATCTAATGCTGGTGGTTTTNAACATGGAGAGCATTAGGGTGTATAGGTTTTTTTTTCAGTCGGCAGAGAATCATCCAGCGGGGTGAGGAAACTAAATTCGCATAAATATTTCAGTCAATGAAAAACGTTTATACCTTCTTTTACAAAATATCATGCATTGGGGGGNATTATCATTACCTAACACTTGTTCGGTTTTTTAATGAACACATTTGTATACATTGTCAATTCACGTGAGAAAAAAGATTCCCTGCTCAAATCTCTTGTTTAAGTTCTTAAGGCATATACTGAGCCTATACTTCCTCAATTAATTTTTTTAAATTTGACTTGCCCATTTCTGTTTCATATTATTCAAGAAACTCAAAATTGTTATCAAATTTCCAATTTTTTTAACGCTCAGTTGATAATCGTGATTTCTTATTAAGCATGGGGTTCTGTAACAATAGGTGGTACGTTTTCATCGAGAATATTTCCAATACGTTTCGAAATATCCAAAAGAATTCAACAATTCGAGTTATATTTGATTTGATGCAAAATAAAGCTCGCAATTTCATGATCATTGACATCAAAGAAACTCAAATAATCCTCTTTGGAATTTTAAAGATTGTAAACGGTTCATTTTGAGACTTCCTGGTGGATACATTGGATACAACGATCTAATGCTGGTGGTTTTGAGATGCATAACTTTTTAGAATTTGCACATAAATGTGAAGCAAAAATACAACAAAGTAACATACCTGCTATTTTTAACGCCCTTCCTTCTCAAAACGTGAAACATAGTCAATTTGTCTAAAATTATTTTTCAAAATTGTGAATTGTAAAATGATAACAATCAGATTTTTTCTTAAGCAGAACAAAACGCAAGGTGGCTGAAGATGATTTTGAGTGTCATATTCATGTTGAAAGTGCTGTCGCAATTTGTCAGAAAATTATTTTTCAAAATTGTGAATTGTTAAATGATAACAATCAGATTATTTCTTAAGCAGAACAAAACGCAAGGTGGCTGAAGATGATTTTGAGTGTCATATTCATGTTGAAAGTGCTGTCGCAATTTGTCAGAAAATTATTTTTCAAAATTGTGAATTGTTAAATGATAACAATCAGATTATTTCTTAAGCAGAACAAAACGCAAGGTGGCTGAAGATGATTTTGAGTGTCATATTCATGTTGAAAGTGCTGTCGCAATTTGTCAGAAAATTATTTTTTAAAATTTTGAATTGTTAAATGATAACAATCAGATTATTTCTTAAGCAGAACAAAACGCAAGGTGGCACCATCTTGTTGTAGTACAGATGTTCCGTGAAGTCGCATAAACATGGGAACTTTCTCCTGAATTATTTTGAGGTAGGCCTTGGCTGTGACTGTCTTGTTGTGAGGAACAAAATGCAGACCAGCCCGCCCATTCGCAGTTATAACACCTCAAATCATCACAGAAAGTGCTGAGCAGGCAGTTTGTTGCGTGTAATGTGTGTTGAATCATTGGTTTCTTGGTCGTCGAATATGTGGCCAGTATGATGTAAACTGGCAAATCTTGGATTCAACTGGTCTTAAATGTTCTTTGAGGACAATCAGGGTTTGGCTGCCGGTTTGCACAATGGAAGGTCAAAGATAGTATTCAATCGACGCCTAATGGGGTGTGTTGATACATTCTGCATTAACGCACCTAGATTATATTTGACTTCAGAAGATGAAGAGAAGGGTTGATTGATGAAGTAATGGTGAATGAGATGGGCAGCCTAAGGGGTTGTCACTTTTGGTCTTCCAAACGGCTTTGGAGAGAAAAATTTTTCAGTTGCTGATACCGAGTAACACTTCTGGATACTGAAGATACTGACACGCCCATTCTAACAGCTATAGCATGAAAATTGTACCCCTCCACGTACAAGATATGAATTTGAGCATGCTTTGTTGGGGAAATTTCACTACCACAGACCATATTTCAAACTATAATGATAGTGCTTTTTCAGTGAAACTGTATTGTGTGTAAATCTAAAGTTGTGTTAATTTGATTGACTAAATGAATCTGTTGTAAATTCTAAGAAAAAATTGGGCCTTTAGCAACAACAACAACAACAACAACAACATATATTTAAGGTCTCATGTACATATACATGTATTAAGTTTACAAACTTATTAAGAACATAAATAATGCAACTTTCGTCATATGTGCTTAGTTATGTCAGTAAATGGTTGTTTCTTGGTTATGTTTACAAATTACATATAATTTAAAAAATATTTTTACTTATTGTTCTTGAGTTGCACATCTTATTCTATAATTAGTCAGATAATTGATATTTTGTTGTGTAATCATGTATTTCAACTTCTTCTTAAATATTGTAAAATTTTTTTCACTTCTTGTACTGTAATTCAGTTTGTTCCATAGTGATATTGAATAATTTAGGAATCCGTTCTTCATTACTTTTCTATTATACTTAGTTTTACCAAATGTAATTGTTCTTTGATTTAAATGATTAGAAATGTTCGATTTTCTTTTCCAAAATATCGATAAACATCTAATATTTTGAAGAGCTTCTAATGATCTTAGATGATATTTACACATTATTTCTTTTTTATTTTTGTTGCTAATTATGTTTATTCCCCATTTAAATACTTTCTCTAATTTCGATTTTGCCTTTTTATTTAAGTTCGTTAATAAACAAGATGAGTACAAGAAATGGGATAAAACAAGTGATCGAAAGAGTATTACCTTCCATTCTATTGGTATAAACTTTCCAATTTTTTGAATTGATCTTATACCATACGCCATTTTCTTTATGATGTTGTTTGCCTCGTCTTCAAAATTCAATTTATTATCAATTACTACTCCCAAATATTTCATTTTTGGTGATTCGTGAATGATGTTGTTACATATCTTAATACTTTCTAATGTTGATTCATTTCTTCTATTCTTAATTACCATAAATATAGTTTTTTCAATATTTAATTTTAACAAATTATTATTAAAGAATGATTGCAATTTTTCAACATTTTCCTGTAAATTTAAAATATCATTACAATAAATAAGAGTATCATCTGCAAATTGTACATGATTACTATTAATGTGCTGATCCATATCATTTACATATAACTTAAATAGTAATGGACCCAGTACTGATCCTTGTGGTACTCCATGGTTTATTTCTAATGAATTTGATATTTCTTCGTTGAGTTTCACATACTGATATCTATTACTTAAGTAACTATTTAATAATCAAAATGTTTGAAATCACTGATATCTATTACTTAAGTAACTATTTAATAATCAAAATCACTGATATCTATTACTTAAGTAACTATTTAATAATCAAAATGTTTGAAATCACTGAAAGAATACGATGTAAGTAATTCTATAATAGTTAATAAAATTTTTAAAATTAATTATTTCCAATTTTGAATAAGAAAATCTGTTAATTACCTCCGAATGATGACCATTAATTTTCCACCACTATACATTAAGCAGCCCTTGTTGCAAGTATTTTGAGTTATAAATAAATGCTGAGGCAACTATTATGATGGAGTAATTTGGTCGCTAAATTCTCCGATTTTAGTTTGATAGAATCTAATGCCAACAGTATCACATTTCCACAGAAAAGGTGTAAACCTAAATCAATGATTTTATGAATAGGTTAAAAAACACGGGTCGTACTCTTTTTGTCTTTTTTGTGATGCTACAATAACTTTTTTAGAATCATATTTTACTTTGTTACTCAATGATGTTTGTATTATTGATAATAGTATTTTTTTGTGTTTTACATTATAGCATAAATGATAATATCATTGACATAAACAAAGTCCTATTTAGATATCAATTGTGTGTAGAATAGAATGCTAATATGGTTGCCTATAACATAACAAATCGACGATTACTGCTTAAATATGCCACGTGATTGAACAATTTCAGGAAACTGGTGTTAATTCAAAAAATCGAAGCAATAAGGGAATAAAATTTACAAGATATCCAACTAATGTACAAAAATCTTGACTGTAATTTTAAGAAGCCAGTACACGTTGCCATTTACTGGTTGAGATCAGCACAGATTGGACCGTGGACATGGGGCTTCTTGGAACGCATGTGCGCTGTTATACAATGAGCAATGTTTTATCCAGACAATTAGACTTAGGAGGGCACAGACCGTTCGCGGGGTATATATATATATGTTTTTCTTTATAATTTTTTCATTCAATCGCAAATTTTGTATTTGGGATATTAAAAATCATATCGTAAGTAAAATAAATAAATTAATATATATATATATATATATATATGTATATATATATATGTTTATTTCTATATGCATATGTGTATATATATATATATATATATATATATATATATATGTTTATTTCTATATGCATATATGTATATATATATATATTTTTTTTTGTATGTATATATATATATTTATGTATATATATATATATATATATATATATATATATATATGCAAATATGTATATATATATATATATATATATATATGTATGTATATATATATATTTACGTATTTATATATGCATACATAGTAAAGATATTGTATGTATATTGTATGCGTATTGTATAAATAAGTTTTAGTAAATCGTATGTACTTGTTTTTACATCTGAATTCAATGAAATTTCTGGCAACGTATTTCCAAATTCCTCCTTCCTTATAATCTACTCACATTGTTCTTAGTCTTTAGTGGTTTCACCAAAAATGCTCCAATGTATTAGTAAACCAAGTTTATTTGGGGAACGCTTAGACTCTTATGTAATTCCTATTTATTGGATAAGGATTTTGCACGTTTTTCTCATTCAATTTTTTTCAAGCAGTTTCCATGGAAATTTTACTCCCATTAGTTTCTTGTGGAAAACCTATTTCCGTGAACACAGAGAAGATTTTTTTCAATGCTGCTCTTTCATTTGTTGAACCAAAGTTTTCTGTGTTTTTTATAATTTATAAAATTCCGATCTGGTACATGGCGCAATCAAACAAGCAAAGTATTTTTTCACTACACGTCACATATTAGGATTTTGAAAAAGTCTTTTCATCAACCTGCTCTGACCTCATCTACAATTTACTAGACAATAATGGTAAATTTTCTAACTGAAAAAAAGTTTATTTTTGCCTATTTTTTGCAAATTTCTAATAAATTTAAGGCTGTTTAATATGCATTTAAAACCAAGTTCCATTATCATGCAATTGCTATATTACATGTTTCGCACATTTTCATCAAACTGAATTAAATAACTGTTTAAATAATCAAAGGTTTTTTGCAAGTTGATCTAGTAGGGACGCAAATAAATATTAATTTGTCTATTAATGCTTTTCAAACATTGTTGCAATGCTATATTTTGCAAATAGAAGTTCAGAGTAATTTACTTAAATTCACATATATGCTTCTTATTAAATGAAATGCATATAGATTGTTATTTTTAAAATTGTAAGCTTGTAATTTTACATTTAGAATAACAGATGAAAGCAACAACTGTGAGAAAGTGATGATTGCTGAGGCTAATTTAAATTCGGCATGTGAAAAAAAATCTCCAACTATCTGTTCTCTAAGAAAACCCTCTTGTAAAAAGACATTTAAATGTGATAAGTGTGTCTACCAATGCTCACAACTGGGAAGTCTTAAAACACATCAGTATATACACTCTGGCATAAAGCCATATAAATGTGATCAGTGTGACTACCAATGCTCACGACTGGGAAGTCTTAAAACACATCAGTATATACACTCTGTCATAAAGCCATATAAATGTGATCAGTGTGACTACCAATGCTCACAACTGGGTAGTCTTAAAATACATCAGTATATGCACTCTGGTATAAAGCCATATAAATGTGATCAGTGTGACTACCAATGCTCACTACTTGGAAATCTTAAAACACATCAGTTTCAGCATTCTGGTAGAAAGCCATATAAATGTGATAAATGTGATTATTCGAGCAATTACCCTACTTGTCTGAAAATGCATCAGTTTAAGCACTCTGGTATAAAGCCATATAAATGTGATCAGTGTGACTACCAATGCTCACTACTTGGAAATCTTAAAAGACATCAGTTTAAGCACTCTGGTATAAAGCCATATAAATGTGATCAGTGTGACTACCAATGTTCAGAACTTGGAAATCTTAAAAAACATCAGTTTAAGCACTCTGGTAGAAAGCCATATAAATGTGATAAATGTGATTATTCGAGCAATTATTCTAATTGTCTGAAAAACCATCAGTTTAAGCACTCAGGTATAAAGCCATATAAATGTGATCAGTGTGACTACCAATGCTCACTACTTGGAAATCTTAAAGTACATCAGCTGCTGCATTCTGATAGAAAACGATTTAAATGTGGGGAATGTGATTATTCTAGCAATCATCATAGTTGTCTGAAAATGCATCAGTTTAAGCACTCCGGTATAAAGCCATATAAATGTGATCAGTGTGACTACCAATGCTCACTACTTGGAAATCTTAAAACACATCAGTTGCAACACTCTGATAGGAAGCAATTTAAGTGTGGGGAATGTGATTATTCAAGCAATTACAGTAGTTGCCTGAAAAAGCATCAGCTTAAGCACTCTGGTATAAAGCCATTTAAATGTGATCAATGTGACTACCAATGCTCAGAACTTAGAAATCCTATAACACTGTGATAGAAACCGTTTTTAGTGCGGGGAATGTGATTATGCTTGCAATTGGCTTGGTCATCATAAACCCAATAAACACTTTTGGTAGCAGCAAAATTGAATTTTTTGATTTTGCAATGAACATGTTACATGTTGAATTTGTAACCATAATTCAACCAAATATAACTAGAATTCAACAACAACTAAAGAAGGAAAATATGTCTGTATTTATACTTATATTTGGCGTTAAGTACATGAAGACCAAGAAATTATATTAATTAAACCAATTTGTTGAGAAAGGAAAAATGTCAACTTACAAATAATTTTAATTACACATATTCAAATTAATGTAGGAATAATTTATGCAAAATATCAGCACTACTAAATTAGAGTTTTGTGAAAATTTGGAAAGCTTTTTTTTGCTTTACAATCTTTTATGTTGCATCAAGAAATTATTGATGTTTCTATTCAAAGTTGAAATGTTTAATTTAAATTTATTATTCCCAAAATTATGACCAAATTGCTAAATAATATGTAGGATCTTCTTATAACAATTGATCATACAAATTTGTATTTACATGTCTTGTAATGCAGCGTATAATCAATACTAGCAGTTTTGTGTTAGTAATATATATATTTAGATATATACATATATATATAGGATTTTTTTGTAGAAATTGGATTACTCCTCCCCATTATTTTTGGATGGGTTTTTGCAGTAAAACAGTAAAGAAAAGTTTACTTTTAAAAAAATTTCCTGCCCATAGCTGAAAGCTGTTTCCTATAAAATAGATATGAATATAATAAATAAGGACAGGAAAAATCATAATTCTGTGGAAATTATTGAAATCCTAAAAATAAAATTGTTTGTCTTAGAACTACTGAATGCACATTGAAAGTTATGTGTAAACTGATGATAGCATAAAAAGTCATGGAGCTATCAGTCTCCAAAGATAGTCTACCCTATTAATTTAATAAGTGCATATTTTAAAGATGAGAATTTTGACAATTTCTTTTGACCAATGCTGTGCATCTAGTTCTGATAAATCCAAAAAATAGTTTCACATGGAGCTAATTAGGATTAGGGTTATGTATGGCTTTATCACCTATAGTTATAAGTTTATTTCAATAATGTGCGAAGTGCTTTCTAATCACTGAAGATTACATTTACACAAAAATAATAACATCATACAATTCAAATCTATATCCTCCATTGGTCTAATTTCCAGTCATTATAGGAGAAAGGAGTAGAATAGGGAAGGCAGTGTTGGTCCCAATGGGACATCCTGAAGTTCTCGTAACACTTAGCTGAATAATGGATTTCAAGAGCTGGCTTAATTAGTGACTCAGATACTTGACATTACTGTTAATGGATTTTTGACATTTTCAAGATTATTGCTAATGGATTTTCAATTAGTGGTTCATTACATTTATGCACCAATTCAGTTTGCAATGATTCATATATATGTGGGGGCTCAATTTAGTTTACATTCACATGTTTTGCTATAGTGACTAATTTATATGGCTAATGTTTTTTTTGTTAATATACCTGGCTATATCACACATTATGCATGATTACACTCAATTGCATACACTGGGAGTAGTGAGGGAAGATGAGGCTTGATCCCACAAACTGACATTTTGACCTCTGCGATATTGATGAGTGTTTTTTAGTGACTCATCAGTTGATTGACATTTCTGCTAATGGATTTTCAATGACGTCAGATATTTTTAAGTATGTCTACTAATGGATTTTCAATTAGTAATGCTTTTAATTGATTTACATATTAGGGCCATTTTTTGGTATGAGTAATTTCACTTTGATAATATCACGGGCCATTTTTTGGCATGACTAATTTCACTGTTAATATCACGTTTGTTTGCATTATGCCATGTTAATATATACCTTATTATAACAACCCCTTTCAGGATACGTACACATAATATTACAAACTAATTTTCCATAATTTCGAAAGACGTACATTTGTAATCCAGGAAACTTTTCAAAATCGCATTTGTCAAAATTCATTGTAACATATTTATCATATAGCTACTTTTTCAACCAATAATTATTTTTCATAAATTCAAATGTATTTCCATTGGCTGGTCAATCTATATATTCACTTCATTTCTTCGGATAAAATCATTATTCTTCTTCTACACAATCTTGTCTCTCACTTTTGGCAATGTCTGTTGAAACGCTAGCATCCGGTTTGCTGAGTAGCCTGTTTGATGATCTATGTACAACTCCACCACCCTCACATGGTTACAACCCACTAACTCAGGAGATGGTTGTACCGCCTGCGCCAGTTAAAGAAAAGCGCAAGTCAGTTCACAAACGAAGGCGTCCTACAGTCAATAACAATGTGATTGTCTTCCCCATCACTGAGATGAGCGAGGACGACAATGTTTTACAACGCTTAAACAATGTCAACTCCCAACCGCTACTATCATCACACACTTTTTCAAACGCATGCCCTGCTAGCAAACTTCCAAAAAAACAATGGTTTACAATCAAAGATGCGGTGCATTTGAACACAAGATATGGTATTGCAGTAAAGATTAAACTCAGCAATGGGCTTTATTATTTTCTTCCTAGACGTTATGTTAACGCAATCAGTGAAAATTGCAAGACTTTGGTAAATAAAAAACTTTTCCGCAACGATGATATGGGAACCTCAACTGGTGGTAATAATGTAAATTGGATTGTATTGGAGTTTAGCAAAATAAAAATATAGCTTTTGTTTTCATC
>CABFPE010000960.1:69764-84095 GCA_900660155.1 Hofstenia miamia | reverse complement strand
AATCATTCAAAGACCGATGACTGGAATATGCTTGTATTTACACTCAATTAGTGTGGAAACATCAAACCGCATTGCATTGTCATGCTATGACAATAAACGCTATCTTGTTAACAGTATAGAAACGCTGCCATACGGACATAAAGGTAATAACCATTTACATGTTATAATGTTAAACTTTTGTTTTTAGATATCGAAAATATTAATTCACCATCTACTAGTTCTACCACTTCTACACTAATTGATGAAGGATTTAAACGTATTCGTCTAGGTATATTAAAATTTATATTGTATGTGCTATTAATTAATGCTTTAGATTCCGACACCTAGTATTCATAGTTCATTCTCCCCTCCCGCATTGTATCTGTTCAAAGTCCTTGTATATGGTAATTTATTTTTAAAAAAATTAAATATTAAATTTCACGTTTAGATATTTCCAATGTTCTAGCTGTGACGATGTGTACATAATTGTTTGCCTGCATACAATGTTTCCTCCAATTCGATATGAATTTTGTGAAAATTCTCCACCTAAGTTTTATCAACAATGTTATAAATTTAATCCGTTTAATGTTTATTTATGTGAATTTTAGTTTCCTCCTCGTCTAATGTTTCCTCTATTCTCTGTATACGAATTTGCTAAATGCTCCTGTTATGTCTAATTAGTTTTTAAAAACGGTATAATTTAATTAATCTAATGTTTATTTATGTGAAATTTTAGTTTTCCATGCAATGTAATTACCCTCCAAATGAATGTTTGCTCGTTAAAAAATTCCGTCTCTCCATTCCTCCCGCACATATATCATTTATTTTGTAAAAGCCTCATGTGAAAAACACTCCAACAACAATAAAAAACGTGCGTATGTTTAAAATATATAAGAAAATTAACGATTATATTCTAGCTCTGCCTCCTGTCATTTCATGATTTTCTACACTCTATCGATTGAAGAACGTCTCCGTGTTAGAATGAAAAAGTAATGCCTCCATATGAAAAATCCACCGCAAAAAAAGTATAATCATTTTTAATTTATAAAAGTTATTGGAAATATTTAGCTGTCTGTTGATATTTTACGATGTCCCAGTTGAAAAAAGAAGTTTTCCATTATCAGCTGATGAAAGAATGCCTCTTTGACGCTAAGAAATCTCATACAATAAATACGGTAGAAGAAATTAATTATATATCTTGCTAAGGTTTATTTAGTTTCTCCGGATATACAAAAAAAGTTCGTCATCATTGATGATCGTTTTAAACATTTTAATTCTATTGTTGTTCTATTGGTAAAAGAAGAAGAAATGATTCCCGTCATATAAACCAATCCTCCATTAATTACCCGTTCAAAATAAGGTTATACATTTTATTGCAATTATGATTTTAAAATGTGCTTTAGCTTCGCGTGACGCCATTATGTATTCAGCGTGGATGTTGACGGAAAATCAATGCATACATTGCCCCTCCGAATTCTTATAACATAAAAGCGGGTTAACTCGAAAATCAATGTATTCTGTTCAGTATGGAATTACGCCAGTGTTAATCAATGAGGAGGAGGAAGATAAAATCAATCCACGGGACGTAATATTATTCTTTTGTGTTAATATCAAAATTCTCTGTGTTGTAATAATAATACACTGTTAATTATTTAATATGCCAAAAAGAGAGAGTGTCTATAAAAAATCTTAATTATTATTTGCATGGCGTAAATATTCCCTATTTAATTTTGCGAATGCATAACATTTACACCAGTGCTTAGATATAATTTATTGGTGGCATTGTGTGGTTATCGAGGTACATCAGATGAATGAGACTTGACGAAAATTTATCAGTGTGTGGGAAATGAAGATAGCGGTTAATGACAAAATATATGAACTTACATCAGTGTTGACGGTGATATGCTAATACAATAGACAAGATTTTTAGTGTAATTTACCATTGTTATTATAACATTTAGAATATATACGTGTTTTGTCTTGTTTTAAAATGTGGGCTTTACCAAGCTCACTTAATTATTTTAGTTTTTATATTTTTGAAAAATGTTTTAATACAGTATAATAGACATTGTATTTTTTAATGTCTAAAAAATTTTTAACCGTTTTATTAGAGCGGATTGCAACTACTTTTTTGTTTAACTATGTTTAATATTTTCCACATGTATTAACGAAAAAGTTTTAAAATAATTTGTTTGCTTAGAAACGAGAATATTGTTTACGTAAATGAAACTATGTATTTTTTGAAAACAAGGTGAAGTCATTTTGAAAAAAAGAAATATTGATTGAAAAACGTGATACGATAAACCGTGTTACAATGAATTTTGACAAATGCAATTTTGAAAGTTTTCCCAGGTTAAAGTATAACTTTTTCGAAATTATGGAAAATTAGTTTGTAATATTATGTGTACGTATCCCGAAAGGGGTTGTTATAATAAGGTGTATATTAACATGCAAACAAATGTGATATTATCAAAAATTACTCATACCAAAAAAATGGGCCGTGATATTATCAAAGTGAAATTTCTCATAACAAAAAATGGCCCTAATATGTAAATCAATTAAAAGCATTACTAATTGAAATCCATTAGTAGACATACTTAAAAAATATCTGACGTCACTAAAAACCCATTAGTAAGCTGTGAAAACATTTGTCAAGTAGAATGACTCACTAATTAACATTTGCAAACACCCCCTCAATATCACAGAGGTCAAAATGTCAGTTTGTGGGATCAAGCCTCGTCTTCCCTCACTACTACTGGGTTTACATTGCACTTGTGATAATGACTAATATTTTTCCTATCTATACAAATTCCTAGCATTTCAACTGTTTACAAATCCAATGTTTAATGTAGAATCATTACATGCAAAGGCTACACATTGTTTTTTCAATTATGCTGACATTTTTCCATAGAAAATAGAAGAAATGTCATAGAATCTTTTGCTTTATAACTTCTTTTTAATTAATTAAAAATATAATGCATTATTACAATAGCTAAAATAAGACTAATAATTTGATTGAAAAGAAGATAAAGAGCAAAATAACTAAATGAAAAGTGTTAAAAACTAAACTTTTTAAATATCAGGCTCAGATGGTGTCCTTCAATATTATGAGGGGTGTTCTGAAAGTTTGAGGAAACTGTCAATTTCATTAAATTTATTACCATAAAATAAAGCAAAGGATGGATTTTGCAATGAACTTTATTGACCAAATGTCATCAACATCATACTTTTCAATGTATTCTCCCTTGAGAGAGAAACATTTTGTCCATTTTGAAGGAAGCTTACAGAGACAATTCGAGAAAATTTCTCATGGAGTATCCTTCAAGCACTTTGTTATCACTGTTTTCACTTCCTCAAGATCAAAGAAATGCTTGGCACAGAGAGGTTTCTTCATCACAGAAAATAAGTAATAGTTGCTTGGCACCAGATTGGGCAAGTAAGGTGGATGAGGAAGCACTGTCCATCCCATCTTTCAGATGGTCTCCATGGTAAGGGTAGTGGTGTTTGGTCTTGCATTGTTTTGTTGTAAAATGGGTTTCAAGCTCAATTTTCCACAATGCTCGTTTTTCAGTGCAACTTGCAGATCATTTCATAGAAGATTTGAGTAATACACACTGTTGATGTTATCAACTTTCTTTAAATTGTCAATAAGGATAATGAGATCACAATGCCAAAACACTGTGATCCTCACCTTTTTTGAGATGTGACGATTTTTTGGCTACTCTCCTTTTTGACACCACTGTCACAATTGTTCTTTCATTTCAGGCATGTAGAAAGGTAACAAAATCTCATCAACTGTGACAATTCTCGACCAAAAGGATTTGCCCAAATCATTGCACATAGACAATAGCTCTTGGCATGCTGCAACTCTCATCTCTTTTTGGGCTGTTGTTAAGAGATGAGGCACCCAATGAGCAGTAAGCTTGCTCATTTGCAGATGAGAGTGAATTATTTCATTAACTTGATTAGTAGCAATTCCTGAAACACTCGCCAACTCACAGATGGTGATGCATCTATTGTCTTCCAAGATATTTTCCACAGTCTTGATTTTCTCAGAAGTAAGGGTTGTTTGCTGGCCTCCTAACTCTAAGGTCATCCTCCAAACTTGATCTCCGGATTTCAAATTGATTAAGCCGCCTATAAACATCAGTTTTTTTCAAAGCAGATTCCCCTGAAGACATTTGTTAATTGGAATGTGATTTCAATTCCAGAGGCACCTTCTTTCCACAGAAAAAAGACAATTGTTCACTGAGAATTGACTGCTTCTTCCATCACAAACACAGTTTGAAATTTGAATGTTAATGTTGAATCAGCTAATATTTGCGGTTCTCTGAATATTTGAAATAACCAATATATGATTCTGATTGGCAGATGAATACGAACATAGGATAGGACACTTTGTTTAATGCTTGCTTAAGTGCTTGAGTGAGAAGACATGATTTAAACTTTCCGCAAACTTTCAAAACACCCCTCATATGTTATAAAACAGAGGTTACAGCTATTGTAGTATCCTTGCTAACTTAAAAGTAACACTCCTATTATCCAGCGTATCATTCCTGATAATTATCCAATGTAGACTTCTCCTTCACTGTACCTAATTCAACCCAAATACAAATTCGGTGATTTTTTAAGAGTTCTGCTGACAAATTATTTGGAAGAGGAACCAGAGCTAACAGATTAACTCATTATGTTAATATTAGTTTTATTGTTACTATTTTTCTAATATACATATATTCTAGTTGTTTAGCCTTACATGTTTCATATCAATTATTTTGCATATATGCTACATTTCCAATTCTGAACACTGATTTTAGATTATGTAATGTACTATCAATTAGAGCTGTTGCTTAGAAATGGTGTGGTTACTTGTGATGCTTAAGTTTCTTTTAGTTTTGTAAGTAATTTCTATTTTTCTTGTAAGCTATTTACTTTATCTAATGCATCCCATTTTGAGGCGTATATTAATGTTGTCTTTTGAGTTTGCTTTCCAATTTTCTAATTGCAAGGTATTGATATTTTTTACTTCATATTTTGATAATTGCTGTGTATATGTTCATGTACAGTTCTATGTGAAATTTAGTCCATTTTCCGCAATTTTATCAAATTTTCATTCAAGAACTGCCATTTTTCATCACTTTTTATTTAAAATAATAAAATCATTATTATTTATTCAGATAATATTTTCAATTATAACACTGGTTATTATCTGAATAGCGTCAAGAATGACAGCAAATAACTATAATATTTACAAAAAAAGACTACCGAATCTGATATGTTCAGGCAATGGAAATTAATTGTATTATCTTTATAGTAAAATTTGATTCCTAACCATGATTTACCAAAATGAATTTTCTTTTAACATAAATACTTTCAATTTTCTTTTAATCTTAATTGCACTCTTAATCACTTTAATTTCAATTGGTAATGGATTTCAATTGCAAATTGCAACATTAATAAAAGACTTTTGCTTGATTTTTTTATGACATTGAATGCTAGTGTAATGATTAGTTCTTATATTGCACTTATGACAAAAGTTTGGAACTGATATTAAATCATAAGGAGGTAATTGATTTGTTATTTTAAAAAACTTTATTAAAATATTGAAAATAAATGAGTTGATTTGGAAACAGCATGGGTGACACAGTGTAATTTCTTGCTTTGGATTAGTTTTTCTGACAAACATTCAATGCCCATTTTAATAGTATTGCAAGTTTTTTTACTAATGATTACATTTAAATTTGAAAAAATGTATTTATTGCATAATTAAGATGATTCATAACTGAAACATGAAATAATTCAATAACAGTAGTATTGGCAAAGGATAAATGTTCAGCTACATGTAATATTGTTTAGAAACTCCTTGGCATGCGCTTTAAGATTTGTTTTACTTGCAGCTTGTATGTTAATTTTGAATCAATAGTTATGCTTAGATATTTTAAGGATTCCTTAAGGGAGATTGAGGCATTATTAAAAGTAAGTGAAAAAATTTGGTAGTAATACACTGTTTCCCTGAAGATTCAGGATCCAAAATTCAGTTTTTTCACAGTTGTTGTTCAATTTGTGCATGTTAAAATATTTACTCAATTTTTCACAATTTTGTTCTACATAATTTATTGCTTGATTTAAGGATGTATTTCCATTAAAAAGGCATGTATGCTTGCCGTATTGAATCAATTGACAATTCTTATATTGCTGCATGTCGTTTACACAATATGTTAATAAGTAGCATCCAAGAATGGTACCTTGTGGTAATGCGTTTTTTATAGATAGCAAATTAGAGAAAGTATTATTTAATTTGACGAACTGAACTCTGTTATTTAGATAACTACACAAAATCCTAGCTTTTCTAATGTCATATACATGTATATGATATCATGATTAATAGTGTCAAAAGCTTTTGAAACATTAAGCAGGCCATTGCAACAAATTGGTCAGAATCAAGAGATGATCGCCAATTTTTGGTAGCATACAAAAGAGCATCATCCATTGAAAAATTCTTGTGGAAATCAAATTGTGTTTTTGACATTAATTGGTGTTTTGAAAGGTGGTAACTAATTTGATTATGTAAGAGTGGTTCGAAAATTTTACTATTGGAGAAGTAATTGAGTTTGGCCTATAATTAATGGCTAAAGTTACATCTTTTTTTTAAAAACCAGAGTAATATATTCTTGTTTCAAACAATTTGGAAAGTTGTTTTCTTTTAAGGATTCATTGAAGATGAAATTTAGGGGCTCGGAAAGTATAGAAGTAGTTGCTTTTAATGGAGTCAAAAGCTTTTGAAAGATCAAGACAGGCCACTGCAACAAATTGATCAGAGTCAAGTAATGATAATCAATTTTGGGTAGCATACAAAATAGCATTTATTGATGACTGTTTGGCAGTCGCATACCTAAATTTATCAAAAGCATTTGACTTTATTGACCACCACATATTAATTAAAAAAATAAAAATTCTGGGCTTCTCAGACAAAAGTGCAGACCTAATAAGCAGTTATCTCCATAATCGTAAACAAAGAGTTAAACTAAATGGAATTTTCTCTGACTGGATTCTTAGTAAAAATGGTGTTCCACAAGGAACTAGTTTGGGACCATTACTTTTCAATATGTATGTAAATGATTTATGTAATCATACCACATGTAATGTTATACAATATGCTGATGATACTATGCTATTTAATTCACATAAGTCTCCTGAAATTGCTATAAAAGTTCTCAAAGAAATTTGCACTCTTCTTGCACAATATTTTGCTTCTCTAAAACTAAGAATAAACTCATCTAAAACTCAATTTTACTTAATTAGACCTAAATCTACCAATAATTCCACAAATAGTTCACAATTTAAATTGAAATTTAATGACACATACATAGAACAAGATAATTCTTTTAAATATTTAGGTATCTTCTTTTATTCTCAACTTAATTTTACAAAATAAATAACTAGTGTTATTAAGAAAATGGCTATTTCAATTAAGGCTCTAAGCAATATATCACAACAGCTTCCAACCACAGCAAAAATTCAATTAATTTACACATTAATACTAAGCACTTTAATTATGAAAACATACTGTATACAGACATAAATCAACAACTTTTGAATAAATTCAATGTGCACATAAAATGGGCTATAAAAATAGCAGTTAATCATTTATATAACAGAAATACAGAAATCAAGAAAATAACAAAAACATATTAACTATTTTCTTTAAAATAATAAATAATATTGTTTCATACCACAAATCCAACTTCCTATCTTCTAAAATATTGCTTAGACATAATCATTGAACGCTAAAAATTTTGCCTCTTCCATATAACAAGAAAACAATGAAAAATGCATTTCTCAACACATCAATAAATATATGGCATAATTTACCTAATTCTATAAAACAAATAAATTAATTAAGAGCAATGAAAAACGAAATTAAAAATATTTCTGTAGTTATACAAAGGAAAGGCTTGAATACAAATAGTGAGGTTTTAAATTTTATAATAGGGATTATTCAATAGATCGCATCTAACCTAAATTTGCAATAGCCCAAGCTAGTAATTGTACATATTTTTGTAAATATTTTTTTGTAGATGTTTATTTTTTTGTGTTTTGTACCTTTATTAATATTGTTTGAAGCTATTTAAAGATGTAAACAGTATTTTATATTGTAAAAAGCAACTCTAAATATAGATATTTCATTTCATGTTTCATCAGTTGAAAAACTCTTGCAGAAACCAAATTGTGTTTTTGACATTAATTGGTGTTTTGAAAGGTGGTCACTAATTTGATTATGTAAGAGTTATTCCAAAATTTTACTTATTGGCAAAGTAATTGAGATCAGGCCTATAATTAATAGCTAAAGTTACATCCTTCTTGTTTCAAGCAATTTAGAAAGTTGTTTTGTTTTAAGGATTCATTGAAGATGAAATTTAGAGATTCAGCAATTATAAAGGCAGTTGCTTTTAATTTCCTGAAGGAATTTTGGATGGACCACTAGATTTATTGTGTTTTAGTTTATTAATTGCATTAATCATTTTCTAAAAAGTTGAAAAACGAAAAATCCATTGGTTATTTTAATATTAATATTTGGTGATTGACACTTGATATAGGGTTCTTTAAATTTTCCCAAGTTAGCAAATGTTTCATTTAGTACATTAGTAATGTCAAAATTATTTGTAAATGCATTTCTATTTGAGTCTCTAATTTCTGCAATGATTTAGATTTTCCAGTTTTAGCAATGTCATGAATGAGTTTCCATTGAGACTTTTGGTTTGGTAAAATTTTGAATTCATTTTTAATAGATTTATTAAAAGATTTTCAATATTTGGTAAGTTTTTTGCTTTTTAAAAGCTAAGAAATTTTAGATTTTGTCAATTAGAAATTTTTAAAAGCACTGTTCTTTTCAATAATCAATTTTTTGCATAAATCAGTTAACCAAGGTTTAGATTTGTCATATTTAGAAGAAGAATTATAAAAATTTTTGTTTAGTAAGATCTTTTCTAGACAGAAAATATTAATGTGTTTTTCAATGATTGAAATAAAATTTTCCACCATAGAATCAGTATCTTGCACATAACACACTTGATATAATTTTCTAGAGGCAGCAATAATTTTAGTTTTTCAACATCATGATTATTTCTTTCTTGAATTGTGGTCCATTTTCTAACTATTAAATTTACTGGTTTTATTTTTATAAAGCTAATAGAAGTAATGCAATAATTGGAGAACAGACATTCAGCAGTAAAATATGTAAGTTTTGAAAAATTATTATCTGACACTATGAATAATATTAATAAGTGTGCTACTCATTGCAGTGACCCTTAATGGCGTAATTTTATTAACAGTATCTATGTGTACATCTAAAAGATAAAGGGTTAAATGAAATGTTTTAATAGTGTCAAAATGATAAAATTATCTAAAATATTAAGTAACTATTGTGTAAAATTGTAGTCAGCCAAATTTTCATGCAGTTAGAATTTCATATTCAAATTCACATGAATTTTACCATAGAAAATAGAAGAAATGTCATAGAATCCTTTGCTTTATAACTTCTTTTTAATTAATTTAAAATATAATACATTACTACAATAGCTAAAATAAGACTAATAGTTTGAAAAGAAGATAAAGAGCAAAATAACTAAATTAAAAGTGTTAAAAATTAAACTTTTTAAATATTAGACTCAGACGGTGTCCTTCAATATTATGTTATAAATAGGTTACAGCTATTGTAGTATCCTTGCTAACTTAAAAAAGCACTAATATTATCCAGTTTATCATTCCTGACAATTATCCAATGTAGACTTTTCCTTCAATGTACCTAATTCGACCCAAATAGAAAATTCGGCGATTTTTTAAGAGTTCTGCTGATTGATTATTTGAAAGAGAAACTGGAGCTACAGATTAACTCATTGTGTTAACATTAGTTTTATTGGTACTATTTTTCAAATATATTCTAGTTGTTTAGCCTTACATGTTTCATATCAATTATTTTGCATATATGCTACATTTCCAATTCTGAACACTGATTTTAGATTATGTAATGTACTATCAATCAGAGTGGTTGCTTAGAAATAGCGTGGTTACTTGTGATGCTTAAGTTTATTTTAGTTTTGTAAGTAATTTCTATTTTTCTTGTAAGCTATTTACTTTAGCTGATGCATCCCATTTTGAGGCGTATATTAATGTTGTCTTTTGAGTTTTCTCTCCAATTTTCTAATTGCAAGGAAGTGATATTTTTTACTTCATATTTTGATAATTGCTGTGTATATGTTCATGTACAGTTCTATGTGAAATTTAGTCCATTTTCCGCAATTTTATCAAATTTTCATTCAATCACTGCCATTTTTGTCATCACTTTCTATTTAAAATGATGGCTACTATAATAACCCTTTGTCCCATTTATAAATTCATGACTATATTATTTTTATGTTCTTTTCCAATGCGAATAGAAAATTTCAATTGTTTAAACACTGTCTTCAGACCAAAAATGTACATATGCGATATACTGGGGATCAGAGTTGTCAACAAGCCGAGTTTCTAACCACCAAATCAATCAAACATTGTTTTTAAGCATGCAATAATTTGCCTCTCCTAATAAGAATTTAGATTATTAGCGATGTACTGGAATCAGGTAAAATCTGCAATTACGCAACTCGATCTGGATATATCTGGTAAAATGTAACTTGTTTACTAGATAACATATGTGCCATATCATTGCTAAATTCTGAGATAAAACTTGATTTAAAATTGGAATTTTTGAAGAAAAAACAAAATCATGATACGCAAGTTGTCATGCAACCAGGGCCGGATTAAGGCGGAGGCAACTGCCTCAGGGGCCCCCAAACTTAAAAAATGTTAAATGAATGAATCTCGAAAAAGTTAAGAATCACTTGAATTGTCGACTCACCGAGAAAACAAAAGTAGCATTGTTGATTCTGTGCTTGCAATAATTATATTCTCTTTGATAATGCTTTCTACAAATTGTGTTTAGACTTATTGATTGATTTTGTAAACATAAACAGATGTTGAAGCTATGTTGTCAGTAGTAACATTAGAAGCGTAGATGTAGAGAAAGCTGCTACCCAAAACATTGTTATTGAATGTATTTTCTACAAAGGTGTTTTCATTTATAATCATGTTAATAAGCAGTAAAGTTTTTTGAAAAGTTTAAATATTTCAATGACGGGACATATACGCAATTTCATTTGATTTCAATTGTTTTAATGAGTTTTAGATATTGGATTTTAATAGTTTTTATAAACTATATATTTTAAAATACATTAATTTTAAATTATATTATGTGATTTTTGTGTGTTTGAGAGCAGATAGCCATAGATGTTGTTTTTGCGTGTATTGGTCAGGGTCTTAGTATTAGTATTGTGCAGGTAGAGCTTTTTTAGTGTGGCGTCACTCGGCAAAAAATACTTTATTACCCCAACCCGAAACATTTTAGCCACTCCCGAGAATAAAATTTTCTTTCCTGCTCTTAAAAAATTTCAAAATATTCAACAATTTCAACGCAATTTACAAATTACATTTTATAACCTTTTCATCAAAAAGATTTATTTAAAATACAAGTAATGTGGAATGAAAAGCGTACCCGGACGTACCTGATAATAATTATAGGCGCACCTAACTCCCAACCAATTTAAATCGTCAGTATTTCTTTGCAATCCAATATTAAAAAGAGGAAACAACTTCATCTTTAGTATTTGTTTACAATCTGATGAAACTGCTTTATAAACTTTGCAAAACTTAAAAAATTGTATTTTGGTTCAAAATATTTGTAAAATGAATATTTATACAAATTCAATTACTATAAATATAGGATATATGACATTAAATTTAACAATTTTATTGAAACTAATTATGAATACTGTATATGTAACAATCAATTTATGGATTTCAATTATAGCCATATTTTTAAGTTTACCATCTATAATGGCCATATATTTTTTATCTTTCATACCATTATGGTATTCACAATATGGTACATAATGGTATGGTACCATACCATAATCGGCACATTTGCTCACAGGTAGTCCTGTTTATCTACGGAGACCATAATCGGCACATTTGCTCACAGGTAGTCCTGTTTATCTACGGAGAAAATTATTTAAGAAAATTTTAATCTATGAATATATACACTATTTTAATTGTTTAGTTAAAAATACATTATTGCAATTTTATAATGCCAAGAACGGAATTGTTTTCTGGTGCTAAGAAAAGAAGAATTACATCTGAAAAGGCTGAACATGCACGTAGAGTTGTAAATCAGTGCCAACCAATAACATCATTTTTCTGCAAAGACTTATCAGTTGAGGACCAAAGTGAAACTTTCCTTTTTGAGATATCAAGTAATAAAGAGCAAGAAACTATCACTAAATATTTTTAAGAAAGCCGATGTTCTTAACGACGATCCAGGTAATTGGAATGAACTTTTGACAGTTGAAATTGATTTCTGGATTACACAAGGACCAGCTAAATGTCAGCATAAAGACGATTCATATAGCAATTCTAAACGCTTTATTGGTGAATGCAACAGATATTTTAGCAAGTCTTTGTTTTATTCAGTAGCTTCAAATGGTGAAAAGATTGAGCGTAAATGGTTGTTGTACTCACCTTCAAAAGGAAGTGTATATTGTTTTTGCTGCATGCTAACAAAATCAAAATCGTTGAGTTCATTAGTTTCACCCGAAGGTTACTGTGATTGGAAAAATGCTCACCGTGATTTATCAAGGCATGAAAGTAGTGGGGAGCATCGCCAATCAGTAATTGCAGTTGTGAATAGAGCTGGCAACAAGGGGCGTATTGATACAGAATTGATGTACCAAATTGAGGAGGAAGCGAATTATTGGAAAAATGTCTTGCTTAGAGTGACAGATGTCATTAAATTTCTAGCAGAAAGAAATCTTGCTTTTCGTGGAGACAATGAAAATATCAGTTCACCATCAAATGGCAATTACTTAGGTATATTGGAGCTTATTTCAAAGTATGACCCTTTTCTTGCTGATCACACTTCTAGAATAAACATTAGTAAGTTAATGCTCATATTCCACAGCTTTTGTATAGCATTAATGAGCCCCATTTGCAGTTTGTCTGGTTTACTGCTAATAACTGCTTCCGACACTAAAATAGTCTAATAAGTTAGAATAAAGCCCACTCTCAACATTTGTTTTAGCTCAAAACCACAGCCAATGTAGAACTTGAAAAGTTTCTCTATTTTTATTGACGATTGCTTGGTGGGGAATTAACTGAGAGTCGTGATACGTTTGATTTCTCACTAGAGGTGCAGTGATCATTAGCACACGCCTCAAAATGATCTATTTCCATTTCGTGAACCAATCAATAACGTTTGGCTACAAATATACGATGCAATTTCAATGATTACGCTTAATTTCGTAGCGAGCGTTAATGTGAACGCACACCCTGCTCTTTTAATGTCTATTGAAGTTTGGGTGTCGCAATACCTAGTTATTGCGACATTCACGATTGAAGAAACTAGGATATTTAATTTATCAGTGATATGATTGCTAAACAAGATGATGCATGTACTAGCCAATTAAACCAATGTATAGTTTATGGATCAAAACAATCGAAGTGCTTCAATTTTACCAAAATTGTAATTTAGACACAGGTTTTTTAAGAAAGTGCGTTATAAAAATGGCAACTCAATTAGATGTGCTACTTGCAATTTAAAATTCGATTGAGTTTTTAATCACAAATTACAAATTTATAAAAATATAGTGTAAAAATCAGTTTAATGCGGTATTAAATTTACCCAGTTCCCAAATAAGAGATAGGAAAAAACGCTCTAAAATCATAAAAATGCTGGTTAGAAGGTGTGCGGCGCACACCTCGCACATAAAGAGAATACGCCTCTGCCGAATATCAAGGAAAATAAAAACTAATCAACAGGAAATTATCGAAAACTGGGCATGAGCTAACTGCTCCATCAAATGAATAACTTCAAAGAAACTTCCATGCATTCCATTATAAAATATTTATTTACAATTAAAATTATAAAGGTTTCAATTCTATTATTAGATATGTTGGTATCAGGGATCCAACATGATTAATCGTCAACGCGATTAATCGAGATTAATCGGATGGATTAATCTATTGTGCTGGTCAAGTAGATTAGATTAATCGTAAACAGCGTGCTCGATTAATCTAGATTCTAATTAATTTGATGCTTATGTATTCAGTTACGTGTTGACATTCATGGAAGATGAGCGTGATGATTATTCATCTAATATACTTAGGAAGCGTCGGATGTCGCCTAATTCTATATATAAGGATCCTCGATTTTATCACGCCAATTTATAATCAGGTTGAGAGACTGTTGAGCAAAGCTGGTTATGCTCT